>JAKSZP010017390.1:0-105794 GCA_022478985.1 Massospora cicadina
TTTTGGACTGGCAGACATTTGCAACTATGTGGATATTCTCTCATATGGATCTTCTTGGAACAAATCCATATTGAGATGGGGATATCGCGTCAGTTGAAATTTCTCCTATTCATTCAGCCATGTTTTTTGTGAATGTTTTTGTGTCTGTGTTGGTTAAAGATATTAAGCGCCAGTTGGATAGGATTAGTCTGTATCCTTTTTTAATAAGGTGACAGTGTGGGGTTCTTTGCCTCCAGGTAGGTAGCATGTTTCCATAATACACTTGTTCATGGAAGCTAGAAGAATATTAGATATGTTAGTAAAACATTTTATATAAAATCCATAGGGAATCCGCCCAGGTCCAGGGCATTTCCCTCTTGGTGCACCGCGTACTACTTCCCATAATTCCTAGCGTGATATTAGGTTGTATAAATTATTATTTTGATCTGTGGTGTTGATATGTGCACTTGCAAGAATTTTTTTAATTTTTTCTAGTTTGACCAGTTTGGTTTCTACAAATTTATATAAAACATGTGCATTTCTGAGCGACTTCTTCAGGTGGTTCTACTATGGATTTGTCCAGTCATTGGACCTGTATGCAAGTTATCATAATTTCTAGGCGTCAAATCGGCGTAAAAAATAGCTAAAGAAAGTTTCTTATCTTCTAATTTTTTTCTCTTTATTGAACTCCAAATTGGTTATGGTTTTTGCAATCCAGAGTGTTTAGCCAAGAAGAGTCCTCTTGTAAGTCCCAGGGAACATCCCCTGTGTGTAGCTCAGGCCCTTTTCCCATTTCTGAGTAAGAAGGTACCAAAGAGGGTGGCAGTAACCATCATCACCCAGGGCGACCTCACCCACGTGGTAGAAGAGCATTGGGTAACAGACCTTACTCTTTGATATCCTCCCTTGGTGCCCACCTTCACCTCAGCAGAATTAGTAAATTTAATGGGGAGATTTGTGCCACGATTGCTGAAATGAAGTCATTAGGGACAAAATCAAGTGGGAACATGCTCAATGATTGGATACCACATAGTCAAAAAGGGATGAAGACTGATTTATCAGCCAATATTGCTGAAGGTTTTGATTCAGCCAACACCATAATTACAAAAATTAACCTCCTCCCAAAATCGTTGGGGATGATCCCCAACGTGCAGGTAGTAGCATCAGACACCATTGACAAGGGTCCAAAGCTCCCTGCCAGCAAATTGGGCGTTGCAGCTGATGCAATTCTTTTGACTGAACAAATGGCCCAGTGACTGGGCACGGGCGGGTTGGGCATCCTGAACCTGTACCCAACCAATTGGGACTACCCCTACGTGGGGTGGCCTTGGGGTATTACCGCTGCTCTTTGGGCTAAACACCATCATGTCAACCATCATAAATGTAGTTGGGCCTCAGTTTGGGCATTCAAGGTCAAACTGACAGTGACTTAATCTGCCACCAAGTCCTTTGATGTCAGTTCCCAGTGAACTTATCTGTCACTATTCCAAAATAATTGCTGGTTAGGTCAAAATTGAGGGTCTCAATCCTGGCTTGTCCCCGCATAATTGACCACTATTTAATAAGTTTCATCACACTGATAAAATTGCTAGTCAATTTTCTTCCTTTCCTTTACAATAAAATTTTGCTTCCAAAAGCTATCAACTTTGATTTTATTGATATCCTTCTGGCTGCATCCTCAATGGCTTTTCTCTGGTGGCCCATTGGTCCGTATACTGAATGGGCTCTACCAATACTAATGGTCACTATGGCCCCCACCGTCATAAACTGGATTCAGCGAGCCAGATACATCTGGCAATTTGACCCTATCATTATATGCTTTCGCTGACAATATACTGGAATCTTGTAGCCTTATATCCATCATCTTCAGGCAAGAAACCGCCCTTTTGTCTCCCCAGTTGATTTTATGCTGACTATCAGTGACATTATCAAAACCATACATGTGGTACCACCCCTGCAGTAAGACCCCAGGGACTGGGGCGGCCTCAATGTGGTTCGTCCATGGGTTGCTTTTTATTATTGTCTTGCACCAGCGATTTATCATTTCCAAATGCCCATTTCCATACAACGTTGTTTGGGTGGAAGTGCCTCTGGCATTCTGGATTACTTATTGGGTGCTTACGCATCCTGACTGGCAGGCTATTAAGCTATTCTGCCATTTCCATGACATAATTGACCAACCATTGTTTCCAGCCACTTCTTCCTTGCTCTTCAAAGTGGGCGTCGCAGTGGTCACTCTCTACCAAATGAACGTGCAATCAGTAGTCTGCTTTTTGTTGTTCCTATGATCACTCATTGATTTTGGGCTTATTATCCGCTTTACCCTGGAGAAACTTCTTCAGGGCAGCTGAGCTGCGTGGTTTACACCACTCCCCCTCCTAATAGCCTGGAGGAAAGCACACGTGCTCCATCTTGTGAGATAGTAAATCAAGTTCTTGACGCCATTGCTGAGGGGCAGATGCGCTCAGCAATTGCACTTAACAACGCCGCTGAGTTATCTCATGCCCAACAAGGGGTGCTTTATTGGATGCGGTGGAAGGGGACGCCCGTAGTTGGATTAGAGGCCTTATGCGCTCTTCCCACAAGCGGGAGATCCCACTTCTCTAATTGCCAGCATATCAGCTGCCTTGAAACCCCCTGTGGCATGCTCATACCACTTATTCAGATTGCTCTATACTATGGCCAAAGCCCCTAGTTTGGCTTCTTTGATCTTTTCCTTCCATGAACTGGCTCCCACACTAGACCTCTCTAATGATATGCCTCAGGCAATCCTTAAAGCAGGTTTGGATATGGTTTCTGCTCATCATGAAGTTTGGTCCACCTCAAAAGGAACGGTAGATCAAATATGTGCCGCCGCAACTATTATCAATGCCTTCTCTTGCCATGCTTTACACTATCAAAAGGGAAATTTTATGATAGGATTACCCAATAATGACACGGATGTAGTGTCTATCATTAAACCAGGAATAGTTCCCTCTTATGAGCCCATTACTACTCCTGCATCAGAGTTGGCTGATTCCGATTCACCTATAAAAAATCAGTAAAAGCCCAGATAGTGGAAGCCGGTTCTCAAGCCCTCATACTCCCCATCTTTACTCCAGGAAAAGCTCCTGACCTTCCCCCCAATTTGCTGGCTATTTTTTTCAGTCGCAACAGAAATGCCCAAATCTTCCAATTATCAAAATTTTGCTTATTTCTTATTGCTTATAAAGATTAGTATTAGATCCCACCATATCTCCTTCAAAGCCCTGGTGGACACTGGTGCTGCAGGTAATTTCATGAGCGTCAAGTTAGTCCAACCAATAGAACTGGACATGAGTGCGAGACCATCAGTGATGGTGGCTTCTTCTGCCTCCCAGACTTTGTATGCTTTCCGTCAGCCTATACCTTTTTTGGTACATCAGTTTAGCTTCTGTGATTAATTTTCCGTGCTGCCAAACTTGGTGTTTCCAGTGATTTTAGGAGTGAGATAGTGGCGCCGACAACATGTCACATCTCCGACGCCTAACATGCTGTCATTCATTAACAATCAACTGAAGGTTGAATTTTCTTGATTAACACTCTTAAGAAAACTCAAGGTCAAAGTTCTATCACTTCCCTCATCTCTCCTGTGGACATGCCGTCTGATTTTTTAGAAAGTTTATTGTGCTATCAAAGTATTTTTGATTCTGAAAAGGCAGATCTCCTACCTCCTCATACTAAATTTGACTTGAGATTTTGTATGACAGTGGAGTTGGTGAATTTCAACTGCCCGTTGTACCCCCATACAGAGGAAGAGGAGGTTGCGCTCAACACATGGTTGGGTGACATGTTGAGAAAAGGATGGTTGTTTAAGGATTCTCACCTTTTGCATCTCCCATCATCTTTGCCAAAAAAGCTGATGGTTCCCTCCGTCCCTGCATAGATTATAGACATCTAAACAAAGTAACAGTTCACAATCCCCACCCCCTGCCTTTGGAGCAGACGATAAAGCCAATCAATTGCAAAATTTCATGTCTTCTCCAAGCTGGATCTTGTCAATGCCTTTAACCAGATTTAGGTAATGAAAGGTCAAGAATGGTTAAAATCAAACTGGATGAAGAGAGGCATTTTTCAATTCCATGTAAAAGCCTTTGGGATGAAGAATGCTCCCACTACGTTTCAACATATGATCAATAGTGTGCTGGGAGACCTCAAGTTTATTTGTGCAGTCACATATATTGACAACATTCTGGTTCACTACCTGACTCCCGAACAACATGCTATTGACTTGGAAGCGGTTGTGGCGCCTTGCGTAAGGCAGGCTTTTTTGTCAAACCTTTCAAATGTGAGTTTTATAATTAGGAAGTACCTTCTTCAGGAACCATATTCTTAAAGATGGCTATGTGATTCCCTGAATAAGTTGGATGCTATCCAAGAATGGCCAATCCCAACAACCCAAAAACAATTACAGAGTTTCCTGGGAACCATCATTTTCTTAAAAAATTTTCCCCAGCTCTTTACCAGATTGCTGCCCCGCTCCACCCCCTCACTGGCAAGAATGTACCTTTCCACTAGAAACCCAAATGCTAACAGGCATTCGAATTGTTTATAGAGGTGCTTTTATCACCTCCTATCTTGAAGCATGTAGATCCTGCCAAGCCATATATTGTTTCATGTGATGCCTCCCTTGTGGCATTGGGGAAGTGTTATTCCAAGAGCATGATGTCCTGGAACATCTGGTTACCTAGTTTTCCCAAAAGTTTACCTCTACAGAGCAGTTGTGGGCCATTTATGATAAGTAGTTGGCAGCCGTAGCATGGGCATTAACTCATTGAAGGTATCTGTTACAAGGTGCTCAGCATGAGATAACGGTCTGCACAGATCACCAGGCTCTTTACTATTTTTGTAAACCCCAGAAATTGGCACACCAACAGGCATGTGCCTATCAGGACTTGTGCAGCTTCAATTTCGATTTATAAATTCATAAAAGTTGCGCTTAACATACTTCCTGATTTTCTCAGCTGCAGCCCCGCCCACTGTCCCTCAAATCTGGAGGAAGTGGACTTCGTTACCATGATTCATGATGCTCAAATCCTGTTGATCGTTCCCCTTGTCATCTCTTCCATCACTCTGGCCCCCAACGCTCTGCTAGTCTCTCAGGTCTTGGCCGGGCAAATAGCTTGCCCTAAGGGTGTGGAGTTGGTCGAGTGATTATCCCATCAAAACCATAAACACTCTCTATACTCCTTAGAAGAGTCCCTATTTATTTCTGGTCACGAATTTGGGTTCCCCCTCCCTTCAGAACCAAGATATTTCATGCGCATCACGATCCCTCTCACGGTCAGCCATCCATGAAATAAGAAACGCATTGACTTTATTAAGTGGAACTACAAATAAGCAGTCTTAACCAAGGAGGTTCTGTCCTGGATTGCTAATTGTGTTACTTGTGCTTGGGCTAAGTCAGATCATTGCGGTAGAAACGGCCTTCTCCACCCTTTACAGCAGGCGGAGGGTCCATGGACATTGGTGTCCATGGATTTTATTGTTGAACTCCCCTTCTCTAATAGGTTTATGGTGGTGATGGTGGTGGTGGATCTTTCACTAAATTTTCCCTTTTTAATTCCTTGTACTTTTTGCGATTAAGTTGGAGGAAACAGCTCGCCTCTTTGTGCGCCATGTGTTCTTAATGTTTGGCCTCCCACAGGAGATCATCAGTGACCATGGGGCACAGTTCACGGCACAGTTTTGGAGCAAACTCTTATCTTATTTAAAAAGTTCCTCCTGTTACTCCATGGCGTATCGTCCCCAGTCCAACAGATAGACTGAGCGAAATAATCAAGTCCTTGAACAGCACCTGCATTGCTATGCTACCGCTGCACAGGACACCTGGGCCAACGACCTTCCCCTTGCTCAATTCGCTTACAACTATGGGACTCACACTTCCACAGGATTTTCTCCTTACAAAGAAATGTTTGGTTATAACCCTTCCTTCTTGGTTGGATCCTGCTTGCGGCCTGAGGTCCAAGCTGCCGCGGACCATGCCAAACAAATTAGTTCTACTCAATCCTTAGTGGAGGAACACCTCACTAAGGCTATTGAAGACTACAAGTGGCTCATGGATTAGAAACGTCTTCCAGGTCATGACATAATTGTGAGCTCCTATGCTATGCTTGTTACATATCATTATGTATACAAGTCCCCTCCCACAAGTTCGCAAGTAAGCTTTTGGGTACTTATTTTGGTAGAGGAGGTCAAGGGTATTGTGCGTTTCAGTTAAAGATTTCAGCTCACTGGAAACAACACCCTGTCTCCCACATCTCCCAGTTGTTGCTCTTTAAGGGTATGGTTCCCATGAAGCCTGAGCCAATCATTATTGATAATGTGGAAGAGGTTGAAGTGGAGAGTATCCAGGCTCCCATAAGTCCCATTGGTCGGTTCAATATTTTGTGGCTTGAAAAGGGTATCCAGCTTATGAGAACAGTTAGGTCAAGGCTCGCAATTGCACTAACTGTATGGAACTGGTCACAGAATTTCACAAATCCCAACCCAAAGCTCCCCGCCCCCCCAAAAAAAATCGTGATGGTAATGGCAATCAAGTTACCCAAGGTGCACAAGAATATGGCCCTCATGCAGTTTCCTGGCGATGGTGCCCTTCCTTTAGAAAGGAAAGGAATGTAAGTCTCGTGGAACATACCCTGTGTGTATATCAGACCCTTATATCCATTTCCAAGTAAGAAGATACTGAAGAGGGTGGCAGTAACCCTCATCACCCAGGGAGACCTCACCCACGTGGTAGACAAGCATTGGGTAACAACCCTTCCTCTTTGAATTCCTCCCCCGGTGCCCACCTTAACCTCAGCAGAATTAGTACACTTGATCAGGGAAATTTGCGCCATGATCCTCAAATGAAGTTGTTCAGTCCAAAATCGAGTGGGAACATGCCCAATGATCATATCCCACATAGTCTAAAAGGGATAAAGACTGATTTATTGGCCAGAATCGCCAAAGGCTTTGATTCAGTTAACATCATGATTGTAAAATTTACCCCCTCTCAAAATTGTCGGAGATGATTCCCAATGTGCAGGTAGTAGCATCGGACACCATCAACAAGGGTCTGAAGCTCCCTGCCAGCAAATTGGGCGTTGCAGCTGATGCAATTATTTTGACTGAACAAATGGCCCAGTGATTGGGCACAGGCGGGTTGGGCATCCTGAACCCATTCCCAACCAATTAGAATGCCCCTACATGGGGTGGCCTAGGGGGATTCCTGCTGCTCGTTGGGCTAAACGCTGTCACATCAACCATTATAAATGTAGTTGAGCCTCAGTCTGGGCTTTTGAGGTTGAGCCAGCAGCGACTCAGTCTGCCATCAAATCCTTTGATGTCAGTTCCCAGTGAACTTAACTGCCTTCATTCCTGAATAATTCACCGGTTAGGTCAAAATTGAGGGTCTCAATCCTGGCTTGTCCTGGAATCAATTGAACACTATTTAATCAGTTGCATCGCACTGAGAAAATTGTTAGTCAGTTTTCTTCCTTTCCTTTACAATAAAATTTGCCTCCAAAAACTATCAACTTTAATTTTATTGATATCCTTCTGGCTGTATCCTCAATGACTTTTCTCTGGTGGCCCATCAGTCCATATACTGGATGGGCTCTACCAGTACTAGTGGTCACTACGCCCCTCACCGTTGCAAACTAGATTCAGCAAGCTAGGTACTTCTGGCAATTTAACACTGTCATTATGAACTTTCGCCGACAATATACTGGATATTGTGGCCTTATATCCACCGTCTTTAGGAAAAAATCTAAACCTTGTCTCCCCAATTGGTTTTACCTTGACTACCAGTGACCTTATCAAAACCATACATATGGTACCACCACCTGCAGTAAGACCTTAGGGACTGGGGTGGCCTCAATATGGTTCGTACTTTGGTTGCTCTTTACTATTGTCTTGCACCAACTGATTTATTAATTCCAAATTCCCAGTTCCATACAAAGTCATTTGGGTGGTAATGCCTCTGGCATTCTGGCTTGTTTTTTGGATGCTTATGCATCCTGACTGGCAGGCCGGTCTAAACTTCTTCTGCCATTTCCATGACACCACCGCCCATCTGTGACCCATCCAAGCTGTACCCTGTGCATGGGACGTTGTTTTCTAAGTGGTTGATTTCTGCTGAGTGTGCTTGATAATTACTGAAGCTGACATTATGTCTTCTAGACATTGACTGTTTGATTTGTTGGGTAAATGATTTTTAACTTTCCCCAGGTGTTAGTGGGTCCAAGCAGAAAGGTGTTTGAAAATCCTGGGTTGAGGATATTTCCTCCAAACAGGATTGAAATTCCGAGTCATCTAAAACTTTCTGGGCATAAGCAGCACCATCTGGGTGCTTAGGTACTTGGGTCTGCCAGATTTAAGACACTAAAAATAGCCAATAATTGGAAAACTTGATTTTTGTAGTTTTTAATTTTTGAATTTGGTGATAGAACATGTGTGGTGCGAGTATCAGGTCTATCCATGACATAGAGATAAGTGCACCATTGTGTACATGTGGGCGTGTCATGTTTTGTAGTAGGGGTAACTTTTTTGGTAGTGGAACATATAGTCCCAGGGTGGCCTTTAGTATGCAGAGTTCCACTTGCCCTTGTGGTATCTCCATTGTGTATAGCCATCGGTCATTATCTGGGTTAATTCAGCAGTTCATGTCTCCCATGATAAAAGTGCTTGTTGGGAGATTTAGTTGTGTTAGAGCTGTTAAAAACTCTCTTTAATCCCGTGCACAGTTCAGTGTATACACACTGGCGATTGTGTGCACTTTGGTGTGCCATGAGAAGGTTACAGCTAGTATGTGGCCATCCAGGAAAGATTTTTGTTGATAAATTAAAAGTTTTGGTTCACGCATACTATCACCACATAGTTTTGCGACCAAAACAATATTGTTGGGAGGAGCATTTTTCCCATGCCTCCTCCTCTCCCTGTGGACAGTGGGTTTCCTGCACTTCCAGGATATCCACAGGTGTGTTTCATAGGAGACTCAAACTATTGGCCCAGGACGTTAAAGCCTTGAGTCCCACTATGTTCAGCATCCCTATCTCTACTGAGACACCTGATGCACCTCAGGAGCGGTTAGAAGGGCCTCCAACCCTACTACCTCACTTACATTACTCTCCATTGCACCTCTGCTGCGGAGAACATAACCATAAGTAGGAGTTGGGGTGTATTCTGCCCCTTTAGTTGCTGCTGTTTTTTCTCCTCACTTAGCTTTGCTGGGTTTCAATTTATCATTGCAGTGCACTTGTGTGATCTTATTGGCCGCATTATTTTCTTGCACATTCCATTGTGATTTTCCTTCCTGATTAAGTTATGCTTCACAATTTTGGGGGGTTCACTGAACCCCTGTTTTGCCACGTTCATATCCAAATTGGATTCCACCAAATTCAATCTGTTCATATTGGTTGTTTGGTTTTCCTTGGGATTTAATTGGTTCATTGATTTGAATTCATCCATGTCTTCCTGGATCTGTTCTGATGATACGGATGATTCCACTGAGGCCTTTTACTTGGCCACAGACAGATTGTGAGCTTGTTTGGTAATTTTTCATTCTTTTGGGGAATTTCGGATCAATTACATATTTCCCATGTTCTCCCCAGTTGAATGCTTGTGTTGTATACGCGATTTTAGAATATCCTGAGTTGTCTTCCATTTCCTCCTCATAGAAATTCCATTTTTCTTCAGGCTTTTTTTTATGGGGCAAGCATGGACCTTGTGCCCAAGGGCCTGGCAGTGGTTACATATGGGAGGTGCACTCTCTACTGTTGCACAGAACAGTTGGGATTTTTTCCATCAATAGTGAAGGATGCAATTTGAGGATTTTTGTGATATCCTCTACTACCTCCTGGTTCAGGAAATAATTTTGATTGCCTTCCCAGTGCTTATGGTTGGCATCAAATGGAATCTTTGCATCTCAATTTGCTTAATTTATATGTAGGCTTCCAAGCCTTCTCAGAGATGTTGTTTGACTACTGTGCACGCCAGTGTAGTCGGAAGGTAGTCAAAAATTATAAAAAATATCTTTTTAAACTTTTTAACGTGTGCATTTGGTCAATACAAAATGCTGAAAGTCAGAAGGTCAAATACCACTCTGACCTTTTCTGCTTTCTTTGCTTCTTCACAGTTTTGAACCCAAGGTCTTCCCATCCTTTGTGGATAGTATGGGTTGTTAAGTACATCACATGTGGCAAAATTTAAGTTAAGCTTCACCAAACTTTTCCCACATTGTCAGTGTTTCTACACCCAGGAAAACTCATATCCCATGTTCCACTGACAACAGTGGTTGCGAGTAGGATACTTCCATATAGCTGCAGTATTTTACCAAAAAATTCACAAAACATACAAGGTACACCACCTTGGGTTTTTTTTGTTTTTACTGCTATTTTTGTTTGTACCTGTGCTCATGGTACCTTTGGGTGGTGCAGGTCTGGGTCCTCTGCCCTTTACCACGTTCACCCAGCTCTTTACTTTATTAATCATACTCATCTCATCTGTTATTAATTACCAAATTGTACTGTTTGAATCAAATTGCATTACTAAATGTGATAGTAATCAGAAAAAAGCTTTTGTGGGAGGTGAAGTTAGTTCCATTATTTATATGGATGAACTGAGGGCAGCCATATCACTGGATAATAAATTCCATTATGAACTTAATCACTGTGACTGCCCCCAAATCTTTGATCACCAATGCTTCTACCCACTTTGTCAAGTGGTCAATTACAAGCAGAATATATTTAGACCAGTTAGCTCATGTTGGAAGAGGGCCAACGACATCCAGAGAAACTGTATGACAAGCAAAATATGGTTTCACTAACTGATACAAGGTCTTCTGTCAGAACGGGTTTTCCACTTGATACTGGTTTCAACAGGATTGTCTCAAGCGCATCAAAGTTCATGCAATCCCAGTAATACTGAGACCACAACAATTCCTAACGTTTTACAAACTCCATCATGTCCAACTGCCTTATGTGCACTCATGAATTACTAGGCCATGCAAGGGTTGATGGAAGTTCACTGAAGTATCTCCAGTCCATTTGTACAGCTCTTCATTACTATGAAAAGGTGTTAGATCACATATCGTTTAATGTCAATACTACTTGAGGAGTTCATCGTCATATTTTTCACTAAGCATTTTATCATACATCACATTGCTCAGATCTGCTGTGATGGCAACTGTTGGTAGTCTCAACAAGCAATTGGCGTTCTAGTGTTTTGCTCCAGGTCAGTGGAGGATATCAAAGTCATAAGCCTGCAGTTTGAGGGCCTATCAGGCTAGACGCCCTTCAGGCTCCTTGAGGTTCTGCAACCAGCGTAACGACGCATGATCCATTATGATTTTAAACTATACCCCATGCAAATACATACTAAATTGCTTATACGCGTAGATCACCGCTAAGCACTCCCGCTTGGTCACCATATAATTGTGTTCATGGCAGTTTAGGCTCCAATTGCAGTACGCCATGTGGTGCTGCTCCCCATCTTCTTCTTTTTGGGATAGGACCGCCTCACCGGGGAAAGGGATGCATCCATCTGGACAATAAATTCATTATTATAATGGGTTAGCGTAGCACTGACGCACTGACCAATGCTGTCAAAGGGTGTCAAAGGAGTTCTGTTGGCGTCAGTCCATTTAATCACAGAATCCTTATTTATATGATCAAATAAAAATCTCCCACTGCAACTGAAGTAGGAATGAAGCGTTGGTTATAGTTTAACATTATCAAGAATAAAATGTACCATTTACTGGTCAGCAATATCATTTTCTGCTTAGGTTCCACCTTGGCCAGTTGAGGTTTAAGCCCCATTGTGTCTACTACAAACACTAGGTACTCCTGCTGGTCTTTGATATAGTGACATTTACAGGGAAAGATCTTGATGTTGGCCTCAGAAAGCCGGCGGAAGAGCTCCTCCAGATGGGTAATATACTAAAAGAACGTTTGAAAAAAACATTGATATTGTCAAGGTACATAATAATGCACAACAGCTTCAAGTCATCGAGAATGGTATCCATGGACCATTAGAACTTATTCAGGGTGTTACAAAGCCCTTGTGGCATATGGGGTTGGTTGAAAACCCTTTGGACGTGATAATGGCGCATTCCTCCTGTTCTGCTATGGGCAACTTGATCTTTTCAATAATCTGATATCAAATCCATCACCAAGAAGTAAAAAGCTCCTCCCAACTGATCCAGGGCATTGTCAATATGTGGCAAGTGGTATGAGTCCTTTTTGGTAATGCTGTTGAGCTTCCACTAGTCAATTACTACCCAATTGGTACTGTCCTTATTTTTTAAAATTAGAATGGGACAAAGCCCACCGATTCTTTGAGGGTTCAAGCATCCCTTGATATAGCAGCTTATCAATTCCTCAGTGATGAATTCTTCTGCTGATCTAGATCAGCAAATCAGCCTAGAACTTATGAGGGGGATGATCACCCATGTCCAGTCAATGTACTACTTCCTGAGCGCACCTTAAATCGTGGTTGTCAATGGCAAAGATCTCCTTATATTTTTGAAATAAAGCTATCTCCTGATCTTTCTGGTCTTTCTAATAACCCCATTAATTTTCATGTGGTACCACCGCCATTATGCTGAGCTGCAGTTTTGATAAATAGACCAAATTAATCCAGTAACCTGAACTTGTGAACCTGAAGGACCTCCTCAACAGGGGCAAGTGTAATATGCCACTATTTAATGCCAGCTGATTTGCATTGTTTCATTTTGTAGTTTCGCTAGTAGAACCTTGATCACCCCATGTCCTGGTAGTATAATGTCTGGAGCCACATGAGGCATCAAGCCGTGATTGCTGGTAAGGCCCAATGACCTCCCCATAGAGCTGGCTGGCACTTCCACCCCTAACTCAGTGTATACTACTACTATTTGGTGTCTGGAGGGGATGGACATAGGCCCAGCATCTCTGAGCGAAAGCCCTCAATTATTTGCATATCTGCTAGGGGAGAGCTCTGGTCTTGCTTTTCATATGATGGTAGTGAATTAAAATCACCTCGTCACTATATGTAAGGTTGATATGTCCTATATACCATATCCTTTACACTCCACTAGAGGTAAAATAAATTGGGATCCACTGATCCAATATTTTGAAGGTCTCCTCCATCATATCAAAGACAGCATTGATGTGTCACATGAAAGAAGTTCTAATTAACAGTCATAAATTACTTTTTGGTAACACTATTACCAGAGCTACCAAAAATCGACCCAAACTTCAAAGGTAGCGCACTGTATGCTCCCTCAAAGACCGTTTTTCCACTCCAGTGGTCCTATACACTATGCAATGTTCTACATCAGGTTTTAGTGCCAACTTTGCCTCCAACTTAGTGGAAAATTATGTTGACTGGGGCGCCCTTATCTGTTATAGCTCGAACCTGATACTTTTGCTACAAAAATGTCACAGTATGTAAAAACAGAATAAGAAGAATTTTGACTGTTTAATACGTGGACATTTAAGTAATCTCTTTTTTTAAAAGGAGCTCATGATCCCCTCACCAACTTTGGGGTATTCTTTGGCAATAGCGTCTACTGGGAGGTAGACGTTTACACCTTTCAGGTTAGGTGCATCTGAAGCTGGGCCCAGCTCGTTTGAAGCAGCTTGGGAAAATATTTTCCAGGCCTACGGCTTCAGTTGCACCTGAGGTCCTTCTACCACTGCGGCTGTAGCTTGCGCCTGTATCAGTACGTTTACCACTCCAACATTTGCTGGAATAAAAACCCATCGTCATACTGAGGAACTTCCGTTGGATATATACAATAGGTTCAGGTGGGACGTTTGGGGTTAAGATAGCGGAGGTAAAGAGTCCCATCTCTACTCCGCTCCATCTTTTCCCTGGCAGTATTGATCCTGTTGTACGTAGTGGACCCATCAATTGGGGCAACTTCAGGCAAGGTGACCAGAGTGGCCACATTTAAAACAAATCACCACTTAGGGTCCGCGTCCTTGATTTCACAAGATGGCCCAGACTAAAGATTTGATTGTGGGAAATTGATAACCAGGGCCAGGTTGATAGGTTGACTTCTGATAGTCGGCGTAATTAGACCCAGTTCAGTAGTTAGGCTTTGATGATTATCATAAGTGGGTCTGGGGCGGATGTTGAACTGCTGGGGTTGACTTGGCCAGGATGAGGTGCATAAATATAATAAGGCTGGTGGGTTACTAGGCTTAATCTGAACAGGATGAGAGTATTTCCCCAAATGAGAAGGTCCAGCAATAGTGGAGGTGTTTCTACTCTGTATTAAGCTGAGTAAAGTAACGGATACACAGCGCAAAAACTGGAAAATTTTGAGCAGGGGTACTTCGTCCTCCAGAATCAGAGTCATGACTTTGTAAAGCTCACAGTATGCCTTCACCACTGATGTCATCACTATGCACACATCAGATTTGGATAAAGTCCCTGCCACAATTAGCACATGGGATTCCACCATAAACCAGTTGGTAAACGCAGTGAGGGTCACATTACGTTGGAACTCAATAGTCAAAAATTTGGCCTTTACTATGCCATCTTTGTGGTACTCCCTAGCAGCCGCAGCAAAGTATCCTTCAAATATTGTTATGTAACAAAGCTGCTTGGAAGGTAGCAGGTGACTTGATCAGCACTCCCAACATCTAAGGCGGATATCAACAGTTTAGCTTTATGCAAATCTGCATCTCCTTCCGCTGCAAACTCAAAACGTTTAAATAAGCTGTGGATATTCCTATTGTGATCAAATATAGTCAGCTTATTGATACAAACTCCTCCTCCTGCTCATAACAGCAAACATTTAAGGCGTAATGATGGATGGGTCAAGACCCAAAACAATATCTTGATGAGGAGCTGGTCCAGCGGCGGGCATCTTGTCCGCTGTTTCAAAGGTAGCATGGGCCTATTAAGTGGGCATTACTGCCATCATTTCTGGGAATTGGCTCTACGATTCATAAGCCTTTCCAGAGCTGACCTTCTGGGTGTAGTAGCTCATGCCAGTGTCATACTCTCCATAATACAATTCTCCTCAAGCAGCCCCTTATTGCTCATCACCTTCCCAATGAGTATACTAAGAGGTACCATCCAACTTTTGCTCTGCTCAATGCAATCATTCAATAATGTTGTCCAAGCGATTAGGTTTAGATTTAAATTTAAATTTATTGCGAGGAAGGCCGACCATGGGATGGACACTTCCAAATTTGACCCAAAAGAGACAAAATTTAGTAACAGGGAAGGCAACCCCAGAGAAGCGATGCTATCTCTTGTTGCCAGCGGGAACGCCACTTATGGGGAGGGGAGGGGACGTGTGAAGGGCTGTAGCCACTATTGAACATCTCTTGACAGACTGAAGGGATGTGTTTGATCCTGGCCCAGAAGACGTTGAACTTCGCGCCATATCACTTTTGAGGTAGGACACTTCTACAGGTGGTGGAACAGCGTTCCATACTAGCCACACACGACGCAGGATGAGTGTAAAACGTTAGAGCGCTCAGCCGTACGGTACACCCACCTCAGGCAGCGCCACACATGGGAACGGATTTGAGGCTGCAACAGAGGATGGTGTGCGTATTTCCAGATAAGTTTTGGGTCTCAATGGAGGAAGGGATATCCTTCATGTCCAGGTAGTCCACCCTGGATAGGACATGGGGCCATGTGGGGATCACGCCATCTTGGATGGGTAGCCCCTGTACCTCTTGTGTTAACTGAGGAGAGGGGCGGCCTCTCTAGGCTGTATGTCCGCTAATACGAATTCTCCACTCAGCACTCTGCATGGAGAGGAGGATTCGTTTGTAGTGGTTTTTAGTCCCGTGAGGACCTGTGGCCGATGGGTGTGAAGCCAGGTATATCATCAGGGAGTGAGGGTTCAATGGATTGTTGAGGCCCAAGGCATTGGAGAAGTTGGAGCGGGCTGCGCGGGACCAGTGTTGGGAGGGGAGCATAGGGGCGGTGACGGCCGCGATCCAGTTGCCCAGGATCTTGCCAGCATGGGCTTTGAAGTCAAGCAGGCCCATGCCACCATGATGATGAGGGCCAAACATGACCTCTAGCCATACTAGTTGAGGGCGGCCTGACCAAAGCCATCCTTGCAGCAGGGCATACAAGGATTTGAAAAAGCTTGGGGAGAAGGGGATGGCTTGGGCTCCAAACCAGACTTTGAAGAGGAGCATAGAGTTGGCTAAAACAACCCTGCCAGTAAGGGAAGTAGGGTGGGCTCTGAGGGAGGCGGTGCGCTTCGTCACGTTGTCTATAATATGACTCTCCATTACCGCTGATGCGTACCCGCCTGCCTATACTCACACACCCAGATGGCGGACTGGCCCTATGGTAGGGCGTGGCATGAAGGGGAGCACCAGTGGGGCGGTGTGGGGTGAGCTGAGAGGGCGAGCACGTGTGCGAGCAGATGGGCCGGGCTGGGCACTGGTTGCTGGGGCTCAGCAGGTTTGATACCGACTAAGGAGGATGATTTCGGTTTTGGAAGCGTTCAGTGCAGCGTTACTTACCCGGTAATACTCCTGGATGGAAGCTTCAAGCGCGCATGCATCTTTATTATCAGACACCCAACCACGCAGTCATCTGCAAACGCCATCATCTTGACTGGGGCTTGGCCTGGTACATGGACCCCAGTGAGGTGGGCATTCACGTTTCTGAAGTAGTGGGTCAAGGCTGAAGTTGTATAAGAGTGGGCTATGGGGTCTCCTTGTCGTAAGCCCCTTTGAGGGCAGACTACTTCCGTTAGGAAGCCAGGGCCACGCACTGCCATTGTTGCAGATTCCATGAGCAACATTACCCAGTTGATGAAGCGAGGGGGTAAGCGGAATTGATGGAGGCAGGCCTTTAGGTATTCCCAGTTTACTCTATAATAGGCCTTCTGTTGGTCCAAGAATACAAGTGCCCCAGAGGCTGTGGACTGGCATGCGTTAGCCACAGAGTGCACGTTGTCCCAAATCGACCTTCTGGGTATGAAACTGAATTGTTCTGGGGAGATGGTGGCAGATGCTACAATCCCTAAACGGTTAGCCATGATTTTTGTTAAAATTTTTGTATCCGTGTTAGTTAAAGAAATGGGGCGCCAGTTGGCTAAGTCTAGCTTGTCCCCTTTCTTGAAGAGTGTGATGGTGAAGACCTCTTGTCCTCCTGGTAGGAGGCGCGTTTCCAGAAGGCTCTGGTTAAGTGAGGCAAGCAGTAATGGGGATATATATTTGAAGTACTTTTTATAGAATTCATATGGAATGCTATCTGGGCCTGGGCATTTCCAGTTTGGTGCACCGCGGATGGCTGTCCATAATTCGTTCGGAGTAATCAAATTCATTCTTTCTGGGTATTTGCAATTGGTGCGGATGTGGGCTCAGTTGAGAAATTCTGCTGTTTGGCTGGCTAAATGGATCGGATTGGTATAGCTCAGAGTAATACTTTTGTGTTTCAATTGCCACTTCAGCTGGCGTATCCACGATAGAATCATCCAATCTTCGCACCTGTGTGCAGGCCATGCTCTGGCGTGGTGCAAAATTTTTTTATAAAATATGCGGTGCACTTGTCGCCCTCTGTAAAGTGTTTGGCCCTGTACTGAACAAAAACCCAATGTTTGTGTTGCCTTTTGAGCGCGTTGAGGTGGGCGGCTGCCTCTTCCCACTTCCAGCCCCATGCAGGGCTGTATCCTGTAGCTGGTATGTTGGACTCCAGGTGTGCCAACTCTGCCAGAGCGCGCGAAATGACAGCCAATGTGGCTCATGAGCATCTGGACAAGAGGTGGCGAGAGTGGCGGATGGTATCCTCTTTGAAGGCCGCCCATGTGGAGATGGGGTCTATGCAAAACGGTGCAACAAACTCTTTTGCCAAAGTTGCTAGTTCCATCCAAGTGGAAAATCCTGGCGATGCAAGTTCAGGGGGGCGGAGTTTGCACCAATGTGGGGCCTTAGCCACTGTGACAGGTAGTTGGTAAGTTATCAAGACCAGTCAGTAGTTGGAGAACTTAATTTTTGTTGTTTTGAAGTGGAAAATGTGGGGTTGGAATTTCGCCGGCGTAAGGATAAGGTTGATATGGGACATAGACCTTAATTGGCCGTTGTGGACGTGGGGGCGCATCATGTTTTTGAGTAGCGGGGCTCGCCGCGGCAGCGCATCCATTAACCCAAGGGTGGCCTTTAGAACGCGAAGTTCTACATGACCCTGGGGGCGTGGGAGGGGGAGGCCAATGGTCCGTTGGTGTGTTTAGCCAACAGTTCATGTCGCCGACTACAAAAGGGTCTGGGGGTAACAGGAGGGATTTGACCAATGAGAAAAATTCCTGACGTTCTTGTGCACAGGTTGGGGCGTAGATGTTGACAATAGCATGTGCCACGTCAGCCCATGAGAAAGTGACAACGAGGACTCAGCCATTGAGGAAGGATTCTGACGATAAAAATTTGAAAAAATTGTTTTTAACTAGCACCCCACAGTGCTCTGACCAAAAGGATAGGGATGGGAGGAGCATGGTTTTCCAAGCATCCTCGGAACCATGTGGACAGTGGGACTCCTGGATAGCCAGGATATGCACGGGTAAATTTTGTTGTAAAAAACTCAGTTTCTTAGCCTGGGATGGTGAGGTCTTGAGTCCAGCGATATTCAACGTCCCTAAAGTGAAGGTTTCCCCCATCTCACCTTAGGTGTGAGGGGGTGGGCACCCTGGCCCACTAGCCTCCTCTAGACCCCCATGGGCCTTCATGGCAGCATGGGTGTTTGCAGCAACGCTATCAGTAGTTTTGTTGATTTTTGCATAAAGGTTTGCATTGGTTTTTGCCTTCGCTTTTTGTTGCCCTGACGTCGGATGAATTTTTTGCAGTGTGGATGAGTTTGGTGCACCAACAAGCGGGTCAAAAAAATTTTCTGGTAGGTTGGAAGTCAAGTTAGTTTCAACTGGAGCTTGGTTGCAAAGATTGGGTGAAATTGAGTCACCCATCATTTCCTCAGATTGGGTGGCCCAATTGGCATGGCTTCCCAACCTGATTGGTTGATGGATTTCCGAGTTGCTTCCACCGCGAAGGTTTTGATGTCCTCCTGGCATTGGGAGTGTGGGATAGTGGTGGTGACTTTGGCCGCTTCCTTGGCCGCAGCCCTGTGGGCCTGCTTGGCCTTCTTCTGCTCTTGCGGGGAAATAGGTTTTACCAGTAGGTAGCAACCTTGCGCTCCCCACGGGAAAGCCTCTTTGGTGCTTGCGGTTGGTTTGTAGTGCACCTCTCCGCTGGCCATGGCCGCCGAGGGGTGCTCTTGAAATGTGATGCCCTCCTTGGTGGGGCATGCGTGTGCCTTATGGCTGAACGCGTCACAGTGGGTGCAGATGGGGGTGCGCTGTCCACAGTTACCCAGAAAGGGTGGGTGGTATGCCCTTCAATTTCAATATATGTGGAGTGCAGGATCTGGGTTAGGTCCTTTGCGATCTCCTTGGTTGGGGTCATAACTGCGATGGCTTTGCCAGTGCACAGGTGTGGCATCAGTGTAAAGCGTTGCATCTCTAAAGATTGTATTTCGCCATAAATGGTGAGAACATCTTTCAGGTGCTGCTCCAAAATGGCACGTTTTACCGTAGTAGGCAAAAAGTCAAACATGAGGAAAATTTGGTTGGATTTTGTCCATCTGGTGCGTTTGGTTTCAATGACCCATTGCCCTTTAGGGAGGTCAATCACTACATGCACCACAGCATCCTTGTCTGCTGCCTCCTTGTTTTCAAAACCTAGGTCCAGCCAACCATGTAACATGGATTGAGGTGTGACGTACACCGCGGTTGGGAAAAAAGTGTGCACATCCTCACAAAATTTTTCCCATAAAGCTGTTTGTTGGATGTCCAGAAACACACGGACTCCATGTTTGTGCTTGCCAAGCGAGGATTTCCAGGGAAATAGTGACTGCCAGTTTTTTAAAGAATTATTCTACCAGTTTCTCTGGGGCGTTTTTGAACGTTTGAGGCCGCGGGCCTACCACCTGCTCCTCTTACCTTACTTGACCAACTGCTCCCTGACATGGGCCAGACTAATCTCCTCAGTGAGATTATCAAACTAGATTCAGACTTGAATTGAATAGTTTGCAAAAATGATTGCAACGAGAGAGAAAAGAATTTTTGTCCAAGCAATTAGCAAGTTGTCTGTTTTTTTGTCCAAAAATCTGCATTTGACTAAACTTGATTTTTAGCTGATTATTACATCATTTGGTTCCTGATAGAGCTCATCCTGCTTCTAAATGACTGCATATAAAGCAAGGTTGAGTTCCACATATTTGGCTGGTGTAGTGTGGCATGAAGATTCACTGTCAAAGCAGGCCTGATGCGACATGGTTGGCAATCTGAGAATCTTTTTTTGTGGTTGATAAATGGGCCCCCTAAGTGAGCATCACTATTATATTTTTAGTGATTTATTTGAGTTAAGCCATAAGGGTTTCACAGGATCAAACCCAAAGAGAAACGTACGGATGATGTGAGGATCATCAGTCCCCAAACAAGGGTAGATATAAAAAAATATGAAGAAATCCGCTTTGACCACACTTCTTTATATAAATAAATTTACACATTCATTCTGCTTTTTCTCTCCAATTTCCCAACAACAACCTTTTTTCTCAGTCTTTTCATCTCACATATATATCAGCGACTTCAGTCAATACAATTCATTTTTCTAAGACTATTATTTATCATCGTATCCTCATTGGTTTGTTGTAACTTTGAGGTCCTGGCAGGGATATTATTTCTATCTTCACTATCGCCATAGTTCAAGGCACTTTCCTAAATATTCATCATGTATAAAAATTATCTTATTGCCATATTTAGAGGCGATCCAAAATAACTCTTCCTGACCCAATATTCCTCATCTCAAGGCGCTCAAATATCCATATCCTGTAAATCATGGTCAGCGGATTCTAGTCAATCTGACGTGGCTATTTAGAGCTTATTATCCAGTCATATCAGGCTCTCGACATGGTTGATGAGCGGTGGGTTATGGCTTACCACTCAAAGGTCCCTCATCCCATCCACATTCTGACAACTAGCAGACTTATGCAGCATATTGAGGTGGTTTGTGATGAAGTTGTAGTGGAAAGGGACCATCAGGGAAGATAAAAAAGTCTACTGTAGATGCGGGTTTGAGTTATGCCAGATTTACAAAAAAAACGAACCCTCTCCTCTTATGCAGAGGCCCAGTTCTGCTGAAGTTTGAAAAATTAAAAATGAGCTGAGGAAACTGAGGATGGATGGGATGGGTATCCTGACTCCATTTTCAAACATTTGATATCATCCCTATATGAAATGACCTTGGTGGTCCCCTCCACTTGTTGAGCAAGGCGCCGCCACATAGGCTGGTGCAAACTGTGATAAAACGTGATTTGGGCGCCAGAGGCCAAATTGACATCAAGTCAGTCTTTTCAACCAACGTGACCACATAAATTTGATTAATTCCCACACAAGTTACATCATTCTAGGTGAGAAAATCGAGGCCCCTCATGCCCATGCATGTCATTTTATTCTCTGAGTGACCAAGTATTTAAGCAATTATCCCCTAAAGATAAGATTTTCAGTTAATCTCTTTATCTTAATTTGCAATAAACATCCCCACTCTGAAAAAATTTGCGTTTTGGAAATTTTTCCCCTTGGTATCTGTCACAAAAGGCAGCTCTAAAAATTATTTTTGGGTTGCATAAGGTCTGGGCCCTTGTGGCCATTGTAACAACAACATTGCTTACCATCATGGACCGGGAATACCATACTTGAGGCATCCTTGGACACTTCCTGCTTACTGAAGCTACTTGTAATAATGATCTGTCACTCTTATTGGTGGCTTTACCTCAAAGATGGGCGAGATTTCACAATCTTGCCATCCACCCTCATATCAACAACCCTACATGGAACCCATCATGTTGTCAGTAAATAATCTTTCCACTCCTGGATCCTCTGGCTTCATGGCAGCAACTACCTAGTTGTGTGGCAGTTTTCTCTTTACCACCATCAAGAGTCGCCATTCATAGTTCGCCCACCTTCTGTCCCACCTTCAAGTAGTCTGAGCAGTAGTGGTTGTGGCATTTTGGCTTATCTTCTGGGTGCTCATGCACCTTAACTGGAAGTTCAGTCTAAATCTCATTTTCTGCTTTCATGAAACTTCTCTACGGAAAAGTTCTGCTAGAATTCATTCAATATCTCTAATCAATGCTAAGCAAAATCTATAAAAAACTAAGCAAAAGTTGAGGATGCAAACAAATGTATATTTATTGATAAAAAAGGGGATATTTATAACTTTGTTAGATTTTTGGGATCATGCCAGGTATACTTTTGTAGAAGTCCTAGATCATGTGGGGTATGGAGATTTCCAAATAATACAATTTTTCTTGAACAATGTGGCGGAATGTGGCAGTTTCTAAATAACATGGTCTTTCCTGATTGATGCGTCATAATTGAGAGTTCAAATGGCAATAACTTTGCATATAATCCAGGGAATTCAGAAGGGGTTTAAGATTTAAATTGCTTATTATATAGTTCAGTATTTGTAGCATTTTTAAAAGCTTCCACAGCGGTGAAATTCCTTAGATTAGGCTTCATTTTATCTTGCATTTGAACTTCCTATGAACTTGCATTCATTCTATCGATCTTGATAATGCCTCCTCAAGATCTTGCCAAGGAGATACATAATTTCAGAGAAATCTAGTATAGATTTAAATTACAGTTTATCTCAATCTGAATGGCGTGATAAGTACTCTAAACCTCATTGATAGATCACTTAATAAGGTCCAGATCATAGCATATCAGGTTATGATTCTGCCCCCTGGAAGGTGATAGTAGAAAAGACCAGATCCCCTAGCTGGTACTCATGCAAAACTAATTATTGGGCGTTTCTTTGATCAGCTTCTTGTTTATTTATAGTCCCCATAGACTTGGTGGCTAAAGCTTTTTTCAAAATAACTCATCCGCTAGTTTTTGCATTACTAGACCAATTTTTCAGATGTGGAGGTTTCTAATATGGGCTGGACACTTAAAGGTAAGGTTGGCTCTCAGCCATATAAGCCTTAAAAAAAGAATTCTGAATATCTCAATGGTAGCTCACATGACATGTCAATAGAGCCTCAGGAAGTTATTCATTTCACCTAAATAGGTAAGATTGAGCCATCTTGGGGAGGATGGCAATTAGAGTCTCATCTGCCCATTTCACTGCTATGTTGGTAGCAGTATGATATGGGAAGAGAAGGAATGATAAGTTGCCATCAATTAATCAAGGTCAGCGATTACTTAAGATACGTAATTGGTGCCATTATCAGATTACAGTACCTTGGGCTACTGTGGTTGGTGAAGACCTGTTTAAGTAAGAAGGAAGTGGTCTCTTTGGATGTGGGAGAGGCAACTAAGATGGTATCAACCCTTTTTGTGAAGTGATCAACTGCTATTATAATATATTGATGGCCGTACATCACCATAGGTAGTTGACCAATTTTATCAAAGCTGACAGTAGCAAATGGGACAGTTTACCCCTAATTTGGTGTTGATAAGTTAGATTGGGAGGTTTTGGCTAGCAAAAATAAGACAAGAATTGATGCCATCTTGAATCAACTCAATCATCCCTTCCCAGTAACATTGCTCTCAAAGACACTGATAGGCTTTCATTAAGACGCCATGACCTACAGTAGAATGGGCCTCCAGGGCTGTTTTGGCTCTCGCTGATGGTTGTACATAAGGAAGCCAGGAAGTTCCAACCTGTATATACATTAGTATGTACTTCAATCCATGTTTTCTCATTCATCTTCTTCAATTGTTTCTGGACCACAAAAGTCTCTCAGCTCTTTTTCTCGTTTTTTCAATAAAAACATAAATTTAATCTTCCTAGGAGCATAGAGATTCACTAAAGGTAGTCATGGCAATCCTTCAACGTTATGATGTATCTGTCAAAAAATTCATCATTTTCAATAGTTCAGGAACTTGTCTAATTTGACAGGATCAACAGTATCAGGACTGTTGACCCCTTGCTACGCTGCCTACATTGCCGTCAGGGGGAATGGTAGCACTTATCACTCCCCTAGATGATTAAATCAGCATCTAATCCTTGAAGATCTTTTGCTTAATAGGATTTCCAGTAACGACTACTTTATAAAGAGAAGTTAAGCAAATGTAAATCTTTATTTAGATAAAAAATGGGGCTTTTATAACTGATCAGTCCACCCAATTATCTTTCTTATGATCTAGGGTTATATTGGATTCTGGGGTAGCATGGGGCATAAACATTGGTAAGGCTCCAAATTTAACCATCTTTGGCATAACTTGCCAGAAACTCATGAAATATCATTGATGTAACTCACTGGCAACTTAAAATCTATATCAAAAATTCTCAGCATCATCTGCAAGTAACCTAGCATGAAAATCCTCAGCAACGCCAGCTGTTGATCATAAAATTAAATCATGACACTGCCTCCAAAATCTTTAATAAAATATAAGTTGTAGATTGATCCTTGGAACTAGTCACCAGTAAATCCTATTAAATCAAGTTAGTTGTAGATTTATCCTTGGTATTAGTTTCCACTAAACCTATTAAATTATATTAGTTGTAGATTAATCTTCAAGGTTTCTAGTAATTCTCTTAAAAGTGAATGTTATAAAAAATAGCTCAACATAATTGGTTGGGGAGCATAGCGTGAAGCTGCACCATTAACTTATTTATTAAAAATCTATTGGCAATTTATCAAGATGCTTTGTAAATTTGTAGATATTGAGAACTCATTTTGATGAGCTAATTAAGACTGAAACAACCAAAAGTAGAAACAGGTTCAATCAAGTAAAACAGGTGAATTGATAGCCTGTTGTAATTAATGGCTGAGATCCACTGAACTCTTGAAAGTTGAACAAGATTAAGTAGTCAAGGTTGCATGACATAATTAACTCAAACCGCTGGGATCCACTGAACTCAAAAGTTAAACCAGCTGAATTTAGTTGGCAAGGGTGCTCAACATAAGGTGATCTATTGAATTCATTAAATTAAGTAGTCAAAACCCTTAAATTAGATAAATTATTTGGCATCAATTCCTGATTAAATCATAATAGCTGATATCTTAAAAAAGCCAAAATCTGGTTAACAATCTAAACTGTATCATTCTGGTGTTAAACAATTGAAAAGTCAAAACTCATGGAGTTTAAGCGCCCAGCTTGCCAGTCATCCATCCAGATCCTACAATTTTTGTAGCCACCATAAGGATGCATGTTATGTAACTACTGTGAAATATTTCACATACAAGTAAGGGTGAAAATGCTTAATAGCAAGCAAGAAAGATAGGCATTTATTCTTGGTAATAGTACAATTACTCTCTGCCCAAGTCAAGTTTTACTGAAGTATGCTATGATATGATCAACTTGATTTATATTAAGTTGTGCCAGAATGGGTCTAACAACCACATTGCTAGAATCAATAAAAAGATTACCGGTTTATCAAATTAATGATGTACCAATGCAGGGGTGGTCATTAGAGCTTTCCAAAGGGCGTCAAAAGCTTGTTGTTTAGGTTTTACATTGGAATGAAACCTCCTTATAGAGCAGATAAATCAACGTCTCAGAAATCCCTGTTTGTGGGGGATAAATTGTCAATAACTGAACATCCCAAGAAAAACCTGAATTTCGCGTAAGTTAGATGGTCATGTCAGCATCTAAATTATGAATACTTTGCCTGGCAACGATAGATCATTTTTATGGTAATTTTATGACCAAGGAATTCCATGTCAGTTTGGAGACTGGCCTTTTTCTGGTTTTAACTTCAGTGAAGCAGAGCAAAGATGTTAAAACACTTCCTTCAAGTGAGTTAGGCGTTACTTAAAAGTGAAAGAGATATTTTCACATCATCTAATTAAAATAAACACACATGACATCTTCAAGTCCCTTGACAGCTCACCCATCACCCCTTTGGAAAGTGGATGGGGCGTTTCATATTACTTGGTGCATTTATATAGGTTCAAATAATCTCTCACTTGCTATAAGGGAACATTTCTTCCAATCCTTCAGCACAAACTCAATCTGCCAGTAAACATCTAGTGCGATCCATTGCAGAGAAAAATTTAGAATTGGCAAAGTGTGGTAGGTAATCATTGATTCATGGTAGCGGGTAATTGTCCTTTCAGGTAATGGCATTCAACTGGTGATAATCCATTATCACCTGTTTTCCACCCTCCTTATTTTGTATAAGCAACAATGGTAAGGCTCATGGAGTTTGTAAATGATTGAGTAATCTAATATCCAAGAGTTGCTGCAGCTCCTTCGTCATCTGGGCTTATTCAAATTTAGATTTCAGTAGGGTTAAACACTGTTTAGAGATTAGTTGCCCATATGAACATTATATGATGCACACTTTCATCAATTAAAGTCACCTGAACCATCTGAAAATATATCAGTGTATTTTTCAATTTTATCATGCACTGGCGCTGTTTTTCAGAAAAGAGGGTGTCACCTAACTTTACTTCTATGTTGGTAATATTATCATCCTCATTGATATTTAAATCACATAACTTTCTGCACCCACAGACAGTTTCAGCTTGAACATCATGTAGTGTCTGAACATATGCAACAGGATGGTTTTGGGTTATTTTATAGGTTGATCAGTGAGATTAGCCATCAAAATGGTTAGGGACTCCTGATAATCATGACCAAGCACTCTGGGGCAGGCTTGTGGCTCTTAAAGGGACATATCAGTCTCCACAATATTCAGCAAGTGGTCAAGCAGATTAGTAACTTAGATCCTCATGTCAACAATATTTGAGATTTAGGGGATATAACTACTTCGTTAATAAAGTATAAAAACATACCTTCTTGAGCATCATAACTGAAAGTAATTAGCTTCTTTTTTGGCATGACTATTCCATATTCTAGCCGATTAGTAAAAGTTGATTGTTCCAGTAAACAGCTCGTAGGTTTCCTTCTTCCTTCCTACTTAGGGGTGTATTTAACAACTAGTGGAATGCAATTTCCTAAGAAACAAAAAATTATAGGTCATTATGACTGATTTTGGTGTTAAATTCAATAAGCAATTGAGAGCCTATGAAAAGGTTATAATGATTATCTAGCATAACCGCCAAGGATGACTTCAATTAGTGATAAAAATGAAGCAGAAAGTGGGAGTAGGCCACTAGGAATTTTATCTGATAATATCTTGCGATCCCATACTCTGAGGTGTGGTTTTGATCCAGCGCGAGCTTTATTCATTTTACCAATTTAGAGGAAATGACATTAACTGACTTTTAAGTGCCGTCTATGGAAACTATATTCACCTTATGGACAAATTTTCAACACGGGTAACCTCAGTTCCAAAATGGAAATCAAGTAAATTAGATTTCTGGTGGAAGTGGTCTGGAAAGAGCAAAGCAAGAATAATCTAGACCTTTATCAAAATTAATGAGTCAGGGACATCTATTTTATCAGTCTTGGATAGGACGTAGCATTCAGAACAGGAATAAACTTTGGATATGAGATGAGGCGCCAAGTCATCAGCAGAGGGGGCCTCGCGCTCTAAGCTGACTCCTATTTGCTTCATCAGATTTTTTCTTCCAACAGAAATCCTCCTGATGACCAAAGATTCCAGAATAAGAGTAAGGGTCACATCAAAAGTTAAACACTGAAATCGGACTACTTCATGGTTGTGAGGCTGAGTTTCTTTATTAGGCTTTAGCGCACTTCTGGCTTAGTCAACTCCATTATAAATTCCTTAATATCAAGAATTGATTTGTACATCTTCTTTGCATTCTAAAAGTATAGTATAAACGTCACATTGTGCTGAAACGCGGAAGGGATGGCGGCAATGGATTCATCCAAAGCACACAAATGCAGGAGGTGAGGGCCTGAACTTCTTGATAAAACCGCTCAGCAAACATATATATATTTCTCCATGTCTAGACAAATTCACATAATAGCCTGGTTCTAGGTAGAAAAGGGTATATTACTTCTAAAATTCTTTGATAATGGCGTCCTTAAACTAAGTCAAGTAGTACAATCTTTTTAAATATGCCATCACGATCTCTTAGGCCTTTTATTAGATAGGTTTGTATATGCTAAAACGTTTAGCAATCTGTAGCCATTTCCATAGCACATACATAGATGTTGAAAAGACTGGATGATTTTGGTCTCAGGCACAAATTTCTCTAAAGGTGGGTTTGAAAACTTAACAATTTCAGAGAGAACAAGGATAGCTGGAGAAGGAGGCCGTTCAGACACAGTTAGCTCAGTGATCTCTAAGTCGGTTTGGGGGATAGCTTTATTGACTTTCTGGCAGAAATCATCCATATCATCCTGGAGAGTAGTGTACCAGATTTTGACATAAGTCAGTGAAGCTTTGGTATCTAGGAGTCCTTGGAGGCTTTTAATCTCAGAGGATTGTATTTCCTTCTTTGGATTACAGGTTATCTTGTTTAGTTTCAATTATTTAAAGTTAGCGAAAATGAGCTTGAGTTTTTCATTCACTTGGGTCTGATTATTTTCTATAAGGTGATCAACTGAGAACAGGTTTGGTGTAGGGAAGCAATTTTATTATTCAATGATATCACTATTAGATCTTTATTAAAGAATGTACCCTTCAATACTCATCCATGATCTTTGAGCAACATTTAACAGTTGTTGTAAAGGGCTTTAATTTGAATATTGTGGTTTTGTTTAAAAGAGGGACCAATAATGAGGAGGTCCCAGGGGGTCTTTGAGGGCCTTCAGGCACTGAGGATACCTGCCTCATTCAGGGCCAATAGGGCCATTAAATATGGGAGGTCCTCTTTGGATAACAACTTCCTGAACAGGTGGCATGGAGGCCTCTCACTCAATTTGCTAAATTTGAGTAGCTAATGTGGCGATTTGAGAATCAGTAGTTTAGAGATTTTTAGAAATTTGGTCAATATTTTCAGTGAAAGCACTCTCCACTCACTTGTCCAAGTTGGTGGTGGCATGGGCCATCGCTGAGTAAGTTCAACATGTAGGTACCATGCAACTCTGTCATAAAATTGCTTTTCTGAGCAGTGAGCTCCGCTAGCGTTCCAGGCCAACCAGTATGAATACTTGTTAACCAATTGCCGTTTTGCAATCATAGCATACCAACCCCCTAGGAGTCCACGTCCAATCCACCAACACAGCAGACCAACGACTACATTTTAGCCCCAGGGTCTATGGTGTTCCCCGGCGAGTCCTGCCCCATCCTGGGCGGCCAAGGCAATCCCATGCTCCCCCACCATCCTGAAACTTCACCAACCCATCTGGGAATGCCCTGTCAAGTTCTGCCCCCATCCTTGGCGGACAAGGCACTCCCACGCTGCATCCCCAGGGCTGATGGCCAGTTTATCAATGTCATTAGTGGCTGGTTGGCCAGGTTCCCGCCTGTTCCTCCTAGGGCTGAGGCATTGGAGCTGGCAGCGTCAGCCACTCCAGGCGCGTCACCTCACGCTAATGTGAGGGATCTCCAGTCCCATTTTATCCTAATCTAAATACTGATTACTAATAATTTAAATAATGGGAGAGAGAGGGATCTTTATTTGGAGGGAAGAAACACTATTTATACCCTAGGCTACTGCGCTTCTGAAACCCCTCAGCCATTTAATCCAGCACCATAATAAATCTTTGGCCATTAATGGTAATGATTTCCTCCCAATCCGCTCATCTGATCACTAAATCTATAAATTAGGTCAATACATCCTCAGCACGAGTCACCAGTTGATCATATATAAATTTATAATTAATTATAACTTTGAGCATCCTTAGCATGAGTTGCCAGTGCTCCAAATTAGTTATCAGAACCATATTTGGACGATTGGTAATAGATTCATCAGCTCTCCACTAGAAATTCCCAGAACGACCCACAGATGGTCAACCAGTGGCAAACACAGATACCATCAAACCTAAACTTGAATTTAATATTTATAACATTAAATTATATTGAACTAGGCGATTAGCCAGCAATCACGCCTGACTAACTGCCACCCCTAATTTTGATATTATCGGAAGGATCCATCTGATTAATTTCCCAACAAACCCCATTGTCAATTTTAGCTAGGTGGTGTTGAAACTCATTAATTTTGATTTATTTGAGGTACGCCGACCAGGGGATGGACAGTACAAAACACAAGAGGAGAACTTCAGCTTCTTTGCGGGCTTCAGGAAGTTGGGTGAAAAGAGAGATACTGTGACGGGTGATTTTGGCTGAGGGGTTGATTGAAGCAATCGTTGTGACATTCATAACAGCAACTTCAGCATCATCAAATAGTTTTGAGATGTCACTGCAGGGAGATTCAGGGAATTCAGGGGGAAGAAGAGAGTGGGCAGGCCATTCTGGAGCTGAGCCACTGACTTGGCCACCGCGGTGCGTAGTTTCGGGCAATGAGGAGAGACCACCGCAGCTAAGGCGAGCTGGTGATCACTTTGGAAGGGGGCTGTATTGGGCAGAGGAGCGAAATGGCGAGGGGTAGGGGTTTCATCAAAGTCAGGAAAGAAAAATTCCGCCTGACCATAATTGCCTTGGCAGAGAGGTTGACCTGTATGCTTACTAATGAGGACATTACCTGATTCGTCAGTTTCAGCCAATAGATCCCATGAATTTTGGTTCACTGGAATAGTGGCGTTCGAATTTGGGTGGGTGGGATTGGGCGAATGGGCAGCTGCTTGGGTGCCAATGGTGGTCCAAGCATTGCTCTGATTGGCTGTAATAGATTTAGGTGGGAGAGTGAGGCTGGAGGTTTTGGGGGGGCTGATTTTCTATGTGGGCCCACTGAACGAGATTGGAGGGTGGGAGGGGGCAGCAAAGCGCCCCATACTGAACCTCCAGAGGGAGGCTCAGAAGCTGCAGCAGCGGACTTGGCCTGAGGGCACGCTCTTTTTTCATGGTCGAGGCTAAAGCAGAGGGAGAAAATCTGCCTACCAATATCAACCTGAGCCCAAAAGAAATGATCAGGCGCTGCAGCCACACTAGCGCGGGGTGAGATTTGTTGGGCTATGGTAGGGTGGTGTGGTATGATGGTGGCTGTTGCCCAAGGAGCAGCAAGGCGCTCTGCACCAGATGGAATGGCAAAGATGAGGTTGGGCTGAGTGCCATAATCCATGAGCCCTGCGACCAACTGGTCATACAAAACCTGGGGTGGAAGGTGGGATGGGAGATTTTCAAAGGATACCACCAGCGTGGTGTCTGAAGGGAGGCGAGTACGGGTTGTGGGAATGGGGTTTTTTATAAATTAGAGGAGTTTGTGCTGCCGCTTCAGCATCCTCCTCAGATTGGAATCCAACGTCAAAGTAGCCCTTAAAAGGGCGGAAGTCTATAAAGCCAGCTGGCGCAAAGACTGCAGTGGCTAGCTTAATAATTGCCTTATCAGAATATGGGAATAAACGCCCATAGTCCACTCTGAGGCAATAGCGAATGGCAGAGCGAGGGAGGGCGAGAGGATGGGGGCGAGAAGGGTGGACGCGCGCCAGGTGGAGCGCTAAGTCCCGTGGGGGGACAAAACAGTTGGAAGCAGTGACTGGCTGTTTAAGCCCATTTGAACGTGCTTGCCCGCGGGGCGGAAAATGCTAGGTGGGGGTGCACTGCTGCCCCACACTGGGGTGGCAGGCGGCGGAGCCAAGGACATTAAAGAATAGGTGTTGAAACTCATTAATTTCTCTCCAGTTATTTGAAAAGGCTTCACAACTATACTGACCAAAAATTAGAAATCGCTCATAAATTTAAGAAGTTGTGTGAGAGGTTGCTTCAAGAGTCTGAATTGCTAAAAATTTCCATGTGATGCAAATCTAATAATTGCATCTGATGATGAATGAAAGATGTGAAAAATATATATATATATAAGATTCTGTTATGGCTACTACTACTTTGCTACTAAGAATATTGCCGAGGAATATAGATGCATGAGATTGGGAGCAATCCAAGAGGAGCAATTATGACTGATTCTCCTTCCAGGGGTGATATTTTCAATCAGTAAAGCCTCTACAGTTTCAGCTACTTCAGCCGCCATTATATTTGATAAAAAATTTGTCAGAGGCTTAAATAGTCGGAGCATTATTGTTCTGAATTCAGGCTCTTGGGTGCTTGGAAGTGGCATGTTTTGGTTATGGAAATGACCATCTGGCAAGCTTGTATTATCCACCAGGTTGGTAGGGTTATAATCACAGGGATCATTCATGTGAAGGTACGTCTTCACCAGGTATCCTCAGAAGGGACCTGGTAAGGTTTTCAAGTGTTGAGATTTTTTTGTAATTCAAAGGCCAGGTCCCTTGAAGGCTACATGAATGTAGTCATTATAGCTCCAGAAGAATCTCATAGTAGACTTCTTGTCTATAGGGCAATTTTTGGCGGAATTGATGTATTCACCAAGGCAATATTCTATAAGCAGGCAATATCTCTAGTCGATGCTAGGAAATCTATAGTTAACACTAGGCAAAAAATTTTAATGTGAAAAATGAATTTTTATTATTTAAACTTTGGAGATGTTTATAGCTTTAGTAGAAGTTTGGGATTGTTCTGAATATAATTTGGTAGTAGTTTGAAATAAATTTAGGGTGTGGCAATTTCTGAATAACATGATCTTTTCTGAGCAATGCGGCATAAAGTGGTAGTTTCTTAACGTCATGTCTTTCCTGATTGACGTGGCGGAATTGGGAAATTCTGAGTGGTAAGATCTTTCCCAGATAAATGGTCGAGTCAGGAGGTATTTGGTATTTTAGTTGCTTGTTTAGTCATTAATTGTTTGTACAGTTTTGTTAGCTTCAACGGCGGTGGCTCCCATTGATTTATTTGCAAATTATCTCACATTTGAACTTCATCCAAACTAGTGCAAATCCCAAAGTTCCTGAAAGACTCCAAGGTTATTAAGTCTAATTTAACCCTTTGCCCCCTTGATAAGTCAAATAAAACTAATTGTGCTTACTTTTTTCGTCCCATTCATATTTTAATAAGGCAACAAAAAGTAACAGTATCTGCCTTAGTGGACACTGGAGCCATAGAATTTATTTTATTTAAGGTTATACAAGCATTGGATCTCATGGTCACATCAGGCTTACAGTATTGGGGCAATTTGGGCCCCTATGCTCACACTTCCTCTTTGTTAACCCCTGCATTTTGTGACCCATTGTTATAATTTTTGGTGGTACCATTGGGATACGCTGTAAGGGTCGCACAGGGTGGAACCCACTGAACAACAGATGGACAATGTGAGAATTGTTGGTCCAAAAAGCAGATTAATGATATAATAAAATACAAACCAATTAGCTCTGACCACATTTTCTTTTTAAAATTGTATTAGCAGTTGCCTTCTGTTCTATTTTCCACTTTTTCTATTAATAGCCTTCTTCTTCAATCATCCCATATTGCTTATATATCAGTGACTTTGGTTGATACCACTTTTTTTGGATTAGAACTATTTGGTTCCATCATTTTTTCATTGGCTCTACAGGTATAGTATTCTTAATTTTTCTTTTACTTTAAGGACTACTCAATGATGTTGAATGTTGACATCACCTTAATCGCCTTATTCAGAGGTGAACCAAATAAATATTTTTAGACCCAATATCACTTTATCTCAAGGCACTAAAATAATCATAATTAGTCATTATGATTGGCGTATTCTAGCCATTCTTCCGTAGCTATTTTAGGGCTTAATGTCCAGTCATATCAGAACCTTGACATTACCCCCTTGACAGGACAATAATTCTCCTATTGTTTATGCTCCTAAAGGAACTTTGCGTGCACTCAGTTGAAAATCTGACCACTTGCGGGGTCCTTGTAGTATAGGTGTCAACACCTATTTTTCAATAATTTCAAAGGACCAATACTTACGCTGGCCAATTATGCTTCCACCTAAACCAGTAATAGTTATGGAATAGAACCAGAGCTCCCCTTTAAACTGAGATAGCCCACTATGCCGCTACCAATTAGAAGCTTGATTCCTTAGCTTTTTAGCCAGACAGAAGGAGTATGCCTCAGTTTGCAACCTGATTAATGTGTCCGCTAGGTTATTCAATAAACGTTGGGGATCCATTCTGCCAGTATCTTCTATACAAGCATAAAGCAGTACCAGAATAGCAGGGTGTCATCCATATAGTAATTGAAAAGGACTCTTCACCATGTCAGAATGATAGCTAATATTGTAAGCAAATACGGCGGTGGATTGAAGGGAACTCCAATCAGAAGTATAATCTGCTACCAATTTCCAGATTATGTTCACCAAAGTCCCATTGACTCACTTGACCATCCCATTAGACTTGGGATGATATTGGATTCTCAAAGCCTTATGGATGGCTATCAGCTCATTAAGCTTTGGAATGATGTGGTAATTGAAGTTAGTTCCATTATTGGTAAGGAGGAACTGAGGGCAGCCATGTCGCTGGTAATACATTCCATTATGAACTTGGCCACTGTGACTGCCACAAATCCTATATTGCCCATGCTTCAACCCACTTGGTCAAGTGGTTGATTACTACCAGAATATATTTGTACTGTTTAGCTCCCATTAGCAGAGGGCCAACGACATCAAGAGAAACCATATGCCAGGCAAAATGAGGTTTCACTAATTGGTATGAAGTCTTCTGGCAGAATGGCTTTTCCACTTGGCACTGGTGACAGCAGGAAAATGTCTCAACCACTTCAAAATTCATGCTTCCCAATAATATCAAGGGTGCAATTTCAAAGACTTGTGCATGCTACCATTCCCGACTGCCTTATGTGCACTCATGAAAATACTAGGCCATGCAAGGGTTGAGGGAAGTTCACCGTAGAATCCCCAACTCATTTGTACAACTCCCCATTCCATGGAAAATATTGGCCTCATCTCATTTAATGCTTTTATGAATTGAGATGGCTCATAGTCATATTTCCCACTAAGCATTTTGTCATACATTACATTGCTTCAATCTGTTGTGATGGCAACTATTGGAAATCTCAACAAACATTCGGCGTTCTGGTGTAAGCTCCAAGTCAGTGGGGGATCTCAAAGTCATAAGCCTGAAGCTTGAGGGCCCATCGGTCTAGGCGCCCTTCAAGGTCCTTAAGGTTCTGTAACCAGAGTAACAAAGCATGATCCGACAACTTTAAGCTTCATCCAATGAAAGTACTCACTAAATTGATTATACATGTAGATCACCGCTGAGCACTCCTGCCAGTTACAGTATAAGTACATTCATGGCAATTCAAGCTCCAACTACAATATGCCACAGGGTGCTCCTCCCCCTCATTGTCTTTTTGGGATAGGACCGCCACTACAGTGGAAAGGGACGCACATGTCTAGACGATGAACTCTTTAGTGAAGTTTGAATAGCATAGCACCGGCACACTGATCAGCGCCATCTGAAGTGTGTCAAAGGAACATTGATGGCGTTCCATAAAATAAACATGACATCCTTCTTTATAAAACAGATAGTGGTCTCCTAAATACAGCTGAAGTTTTTAGATGAAGTGGTTTTAGTAGCTGACCTTTTCCCAGAGTAACTTGTATATTGCGCTTACTAGTTGGTGTAGTCATTATTGGATGGCCCCTACTTTGGCCAGCTGTGTTTTCAGCCCCTTTGATTCTACCACAAACCCCAGGTATTCTAGTTGGTCTTTGAAGAAGTGACATTTATGAGGCTTAATATTGATGTTTTCCTCAGCGATCCAGCAAGATACCTCTTCTAGATGGTCAAGGTGTCAGAAAAGGTTTGGGAGAAAACATTGATGTCATTGAAGTACAATAAGATGCATGACAGCTTCAAGTCACTAAAAATAGTGTCCATGGATCGTTGAACATAGCTGGGGCATTACATAGACTTGAGGCCTATGAGTCAGTTGGAAAAGCCCCTGGATGTTAAGATGGCGCATTTATCCTGTTCTGCCACAGGCAATCTGGACTGCCAGTAACCTGATATCAGATACATTGACAAGAAGTAGTGAGCTCATTCAATCCAATACAGAGCATCATCAATCTGAGGTAAGGGATATGAGTTCATATTAGTAATACTGTAAAGCTTTTGGTAGTCTATCACCACCTGGTTGGTACCATCCTTCTTTTTTATAATCAGAACAGACGAAGCCCCTAGACTCTTCAACAGTTGATAATCTCTTGCTCCAGCAGCTTTTCAATTTCCTCAGGCACTACTTCCCTCAGCTTCCCTAGATTGGTTTATTGGCTGAGCCTGATTTGGGAGATGATCTGCAGTGTCCAATCAATTGACCAACCCCCAAGCACCCTAAATTGTGGTCATTGACAAAGTAAATTTCCTTATATTTGTCAAATAAAGCTATTTCTTGGTCTTTTTGTTCTCTTTATAACTCTATTAAATTCTCCTGCAGTAACACTTTCATTATCTCAGGATGCATATTGATGGTAAACTAAATTCATCCAGTGACATGAACTTGTGAACTTGATGACCTCATCCACTGAGGTCAAGTGTAAATACATCACTATTTGATGCCGGCGGATTTGCATAGGTTTTTGCCATAAATTTTCTAACAAGATCTTGATGCCCAATGTCCAGGGAGTTTAATGCAAGGAGCCATGTAGGGCTCAAGCCACAATTGCTGATAGGGGCCAATAAACTCCCCATAAATCCAGCTTGCACTTCCACCTCTAAAATAGTGTTTGATATTACTTAGTGTTCAGATGAGATGGAGATAAGTTCAGCAGCTCTGAGCGGCAGTCCTTGATATTCATATATCTGTTTGTTAAGGCCTAGATCTTGCTCTTTAGTTGATGGTAGCAAACCAGGATCACCCTGCCACCTTATGTCAGGTTAATATGTCCCATGTGCAATATATTCTTTGACACTCCGCTGTAGGTAAAGTAACTTGGGATCTGCTGACCCGATATTTTAAAGGTCTCCTCCTTCATATCATTGACAGTTACAAAGTGTCACATGAAAGAAGTTCCAATTAACAGGTCATAATTATGTTGGGTAACAATATCATCAGAGATACCACAACAATCAACCCAAACTGCAAAAGTAGCAATGTATGCTCCCTCAGAGACCGTTTTCACTCCAGTGGTCCCATACACTATGCGATGTTCTATATTAGGTTTTAGTATCAACTTCGCCTAAAACATAGTTGAAACTATGTTGACTGGGGCGCCCATAACCAAATATAGCGTAAATCTGATACTTTGATACAGAAATGCCACAGTATGTGCACTCAGAATAAGAAGAATTTTGAATGTTTAGCAAGTGGACATCTAAGGGTTTTCTTTTCCTAAGGAAGCACAAGGTCCCCTTGTCAGGATCATGGGTTAGTACCACAGATCCTTCTTAATTTTTAAGGCCAAATGACTTGAAGTTTGAGGGAGTTGGTTTCTTACCAGGGTTTCTTTTGATCTAGAAGTCTTGAATAATCCAGATATCAAGTCTGGTATGGTAATGACAAAATAAACACAATTATACTTAAAATTGCGAAAAAGGAGAAAAAGCGTATAGTTTATATTCAATACTTTTTTTCCAGAAAATTGAGGAATTTGATCATGGACCATCTAAGCCATCTAAGCCTATATCTAATAGCTAAACAAATCAGGGATCTAATACAAGCCCCAATTTATATAGTTGATCTGATAGAGCTCACCTCATAGCTCAGGTTTGAACACTGACGTTGGGTGACTCCAAGGGATTAAGAATCTGGCATATTGATAGGGGTTGATCGCCAATTTTGGTCATAGTCAACTTTTGTTGAGGGATGATGCCTGACAGAAGTTTAGGCTCAATAATTAAATTATGATTGATTGCCAACCTCATTGGCTATCAAATTTCATCGAGGATTTTCCTGATAGAATTGTGGGTCTTGTGGTCGTTCAGGAGCACTTCCCTTTATCCAACATATCCAAATCTGCCATTCAGGTGGGAATACTGATAATAACCCCCTCTAGATCTTGGAGTAGGGAGGAAATTAATTGAAAGAGTGACTATGTACTCAGTTGATGACTGTGCCCTGAACAACCTCTAAAATTAAGTGTTATTGCCCCATCTATATATGACTTGATAGGGCCCTGAACAGTTGGTGCCCAGTTTGTGATTACAACCTCCAGGCTGGTGATGGTAAAATAGGATGAGGTTACCTGGTTGGAAGGTTGTAGGGGATCATGCTTATAGTTAAATTGAGCAGTTTTTCTACTGGTTGTGGCGGACAGGTTTTCAAAAGCCAGGGCTTGAAGTCTTATATATTCAATGCAATACTTCACATAGAGACCTCAGGTGCTAAAAGAGAAGCTAGGTCAAGCATTGCCTGGACTTTGGGAGGCAGATGGGGAATTTTGGCCATACAACGCTTATTTTGGCGACATCTTAGTAAATTGATGATAACTGATCTAATAGGCTTGAATTGCACTAGGCAAATTTTGGGGCCAATGAAGGGGGTCAGTCATAAGCCATTTTTCTGAAGTGTTGCAGTTAGAGTGCCATTTACCCGCTCTACCATTTCATTGGTTGCAGGATGGTAGGGGGTGGAGAATACCTGAGTGGTTCTGTTAAGGTTGGCTAAATCTTTCACTAGCATCGAGTAGAAATTTTGTCTGTTATTGGAGAGAATAACATTAGGGCACCCATTCTTGGTGATAATCCTATTATATAAAACATGGCAGTAACTTTTGCTGAAGCGGTGGGGAGCAATATGGCTTCAATCACTTAGTTAGATGGTCTACAACTAGTAGGAGGAACTGATGTCCATTGGAGGCTCAAGAAGAGGTTCCACAACATCAATGCGAATAGTATGGAATGGTTCACAGGGTGGGACCACAGGATGTTGAGAGCAGAGATTAAGCCCAACTTGGAATTTACATACCAGACAGTACTCCAATACATCATGGATAGAAACAAGCATTCCTTTTCAATAACAATGAGTTTCAAGCCATTTTTAGGTTTTCCAAATTCCCCTATGGCTGACTTACTGATGTCCCTCTAAATGACATCAGTTTGTGCCAATGGTCTTACATAAGGCACCCATTACTTAGACACAAGTTTACACAAATGTCCGTTCTTGTGTTGGTGATTTTCCGATCTTTTTTGCTATTTCCTGCTGTAGGATCGGGATTTGTCCTTCCATAACTATGGTTGGGTTAGGAGGTCGTAGAGTCAATCCTCTTCATGGTCAGTTATAGTTAAGATGGCAAGCTGAGATAAGCAATCCGCATTTTGGTGGATTGGCCCTGGTCGGTGTATAATGGAAAAAGCGTAAATTTGAAGTTTTAACGCCCACCTAGCTAATCTCCCATCAGGGTCCTTCATTTGCTGCAGCCAACGTAAGTAAGCATGATCTGTTATGATAATAAAATGCTTTCTATATAAATAAGGTCAGAAATTCTTAATGGCTAGTAAGACTGCCAAGCATTCACATTCTGTAAAGCTATAATTACGTTCAGCTTTAGATAAGGTCTTGCTTTAGTAAGCGATAGGATGGTCCACTAAGTTCTCATCATGCTGATATAGTTTGGCTCCAATGGCAATTTCGCTGGCATCAGTAAAGAGGAGGAAGAGTTTATCAAAATTTGAATGAATAACTTTAGGTGAGTGAGAAAGAGTGACGTGTAGCAGTTTGAAGGCCTGCTGTTGCTCTTTTTTCCACTGAAAGGGTATTCCTTTCTTTAGTAGATATACAATAGGCTTAGAGTTGTCTGCAAAATGGGGTATAAATTGGAGATAATAGCCCACCATTTCTAGGAAAAAATGTATAGGTCATAGGGATATAGGGGGTCATATTAGCAATGGAAAGGACCTTATCATCCATCGGAATATTCTAGTTTTGCTGACCTTATGACCCAAAAAGTCCATCTCACTCTGTAAGAAAGAACATTTTTATGGCTTTAGTTTTAATACGATTGCCATAACTGCTGAAAGACTTGCCTGAAGTGATCTAGATGTTCAGTATAGGTTCTTGAAAAAAATGGTAATATCATCAAGATAAATTAGTGTGCAGGAGCGTTTTAAATCGCCTAGTAGTCCGTCCATAATAAGTTGTAAGGTAGCAGGTGCATTACATAACCCCTGAGGCATTTGAGTGGGCTCAAATAGTCCTTTACTTGCGAAAAGATCACATTTTGCCCGATCCTCTGGTGAAAAATCTACTTGCCAGTATCCATTGCCGAGATCCATAGCTGAGAATTAGTGAATCCTGAAATTAAGTGTAAAGAGTCATATATATATGGCAGGGGGTAGCTATCTTTTCAAGTGATGTTGAGGTGGTAATAAACCATAAAAACCTGGTGACTACCATCCTTTTTCCAAATCAATAAGAGTGGGGAAGCCCATGGGCTTTTGGAAGGCACAAGTAACCCAGCCTCCAACAGTTGCTGTAACTCTAAGTCCACTTGGGCTTTCTCAGCTTTGGATTTTTATATGGTCAGGATTTAGATGGGGTGATCCTCAGTTTCAATTCGATGTATTACCCCAGACATTTTTTCATAATCACTTATCCTTGGGAAAAAATATTGCCATATTCCTTGAGGGTTTTTGACATCATGGTGCTCAGATGAAATAAGATTATCCCCAATTGTACTTTCAACCAAAGCTATGATGGGTGGGGGATCAAATCCTAAATCCTGTAACAAGCCAAAACAACTCACATTAGCAATATTTTTGATAGGATGTTAATTCTTTGTGTAAAGGCTTGATTCTGCCAAGTTGTTTTGCACAGTGTATTAGCCACTGAGCAACCAAATCGGATGATATGAAGATCGCTGACTCTAATAAAACCTGATAAATGATTATGGAGCAATTGCCCCTATTGATTTTTATTATTTTACTAATAATCACAGACTTTATCTGCAACAACCTACTAACAGAAAAAGACCTTCTCATCAATACTCCGTTAAACTCTTTAAATCTCAGTTCTTCAAGCCAGATGCATCCTTGGCTTTGTAGTCTCTTATTTGTTTTCCCTTTTCTAGAAGTTCTCATCTAACTTGAAATCTCGGCGTAATTTCCCTCAATTTGCTAAATGGTTGACACTTTGATCAATTACTTTACATATACCTTTTCTGTCAATCTTGAGAGTCATCTTGATTTCCACTCCAATCCGCTGGTATGTGTAGTATATCATCCAGTCATATCAACTTTGCGACATTACCCCCCACCTTTGACTGGATGATATGCTCTTACTGCTTATATGTTCAAATGATTTTCACATGAACTCAGTTGATGATCCAACCCCCCCCCCCCACAGGTTCCTTAATAGTGTAGCAATCCATTCCAGTCTTCTAGATTATCTCAAACAGCCCAGCCCAGATGTTATAGAGCTTGTTTTTTCGCCCAAATCCATGCTGGTCATGGAATAAGACATGGTCTCCTACAGCAAACAGCGGAAGTCTGCTCCATCTTTTCTGATCAGCCAACTGATCACGAATTTTCTTGTCTAAACTGGTGGAGTAGGCTTCAATTTGTAGCTTGATCAACATTTCTGTAAGAGTCCTCAAATATCTCTGAGGGTCCACACACCAGTGTCCTCTTACACATGAGTAAATTAAGGCAAGCAGGGCCAGATTTCAACCATACAACAGTTGGAAAGGGCTCTTAACAGTGGACTAATGATAGCTGATATAATACGTAAACACAGCTGTAGGTAGAAGGGTACCCCATTCTTAGATTTGATCCTTTACCAATTGGTGGAGTATGTTTACTAGGATTCCATTGACCCATTCCACCTTGCCAATTTGATTCCGGATGATAGGGGGTGGTCAAAACCCCATGAATCACCATCAACTCGTTTAACTTAGGCAGGATATGCAAAGTGAAATTGGTTCCATTGTCCGTTATAATGAACTGAAGACAGCCGTGTCACTGTATAGCACAATCCATAATAAACTTGGCAGTGGTGACCGCTCCCAAGTCATTAATGGCCCTGGCCTCCACCCAATGGGTCAAATGATCAATGGTGATAATTATATACTTGGATCGATTGGCGCTAGTTGGCAGAGGTTCCACTACATCAAAGGAAAAGGTGTGCCAGGCAAAACGGGGCTTAACCTGCTGTCATGTGGTCTTCTTGTGGAATGGCTTTTCCACTTGCCACTGATGGCAACAACTAACTGTTTCCATTACATCATAATGCATGCTCTCCCAGTAGTAATGGGGTCACAAAAACTCCAACGTTTTCCGCAATCCTCCATGTCCTACAGCCCAATGAGCATCCATAATATTCTCAGGTCTAGCAGAAGGTTTAGGGAAACTCAGCATCAAGTCTCAGATCTGCTTATATAGTTCCCCCTCACATATAAAAGTATCCTGCATGAGCCCATCTAATACCTTGATCACCTGCAGAGGCTTGTCATGCTATTTGTTCACCACCATCTTTTCATACATAATGTTGGCTAAATCTGCCGTGATAGCAACCATTGGCAGTTGGGAAAGACAATCTGCATTTATGATTTTTTGCTCCCAGATGGTGTATAATCTTAAAATCATATACCTGGAGCTTTAGTGCCCAATGCACAAGCCGCCCTTCCAGTTCACACAAATTCTGCAGCCAGTGCAAGGAAGCGTGATCCATCACTACTTGGAATTTTACCCCATGTAGATATACCTGAAACTGTTTGTATGCATAAATCACCGCCTAGACTCCCGCTTGGTCACAGTGTAGTTTTGTTCATGACAGTTAAAGCTTTGACTACAAATGCAACAGGATGCTCCACGCCGTCATTGTCCTTCTGGGATAAACTGCCCCTATAGCGGAGAGTGATGCATCCATTCATACTCTAAATTGTTTGTCAAAGTTGGGATATTGCAAAATAGGTGCGCTTGCTAATGCAGTTCATAACATGTCAAAAGCATTTTGGCTTTGCTCCGTCAAATCAAAAGTGGCATTTTTCTTTAACAACTTGAAAAGCGGTGCCCCAATGCAACTGAAGTTGGGAATGAATCATCAATAGTACCTGGACCATTCCCAGAGACACTTGAATATTCTGCTTATTACCTGGTCAAGTCATCTTACTTATTGCTTCCACCTTTGCTGGATATGGTTTAAGCCCTTTTGAATCCACTACAAACCTGAGGTATTCTAGTTGTTCTTTAGAAAAATGACACTTCTGAGGCTTGATTTTGATATTAGTGGTAGCGAGATGATGGAACACTTGTTCCAAGTAGGCAAGGTGCTCTGTAAATGTCCATGAGAAAACATTGATATTATTGAGGTAAATTAAGATGCAGGACAGCTTTAAGTCACCTAAAATTGTATCCATGGCATGCTGGAACGTATCTGGGGTGTTGCACAAACCTTGGGGCATTGAGTCAGCTGGAATAACCCCTTCAAAGTGATGATTGTGCATTTCTCTTGTTCTGCCAATGGCAATTTAATCTGCCAATACCCTGAGATCAGATCCATGGCGGAAAAATAGTTTTCCTCACCCAATTGATCCAACGCATCATCAATCCACGGAAGAGGGTAGGAATCATTTTTTGTTACACTATTGAGCTTGCAATAGTTAATAACCACCCAATTCGTGCCATCTTTTTTCTTAACAATGAGCACCAATGAATCCCACAGACTGTTTGACAGTTCTAGCATCCCCTGTTTGATAAGTTTATCCGCCTCATCAGAGACAACCTCCTCCGCCGCCTTTAATAATTTAATAGGCTGCAAACGAATATGAGGGCGATCCTATATCTATCTGGTGTACCACCCCTTGAGCGCACCCCAAATCATGATCATCGTGTGTGAAAATATCCCAGACTTTTTAAATAATGCCAAAGCCTTATCTTGATGTTCCGATGATAATCCATTTAGTGCCTCATGCAATAAAACAACTGTCAATACACTGAATGATGAGCTTGTCAGTAGTATGAGAACCTCCCACAAGCCAAAATCATGAGTATGACGAACTTCCTCTATAGGAGCTAATTATAGATAAGCCACCAATTGGTGCCACTGGATCGTTATTGTCTCCTTCAGTAAATTTGCTAGCAGCACCGTCACCTACCTATTCCTAGGGAGCAGTAGCCCTGGAGCCACATGTGGTTCAAGCTTTGAGTGCTGGTGAGGCCCCATAATTTCCCCATAAAGTCCTTTAAGAACTTCAATTTTAAGCTTGTTTCCTACTATGAACTGATGTCCAAATGTCAGACTCAAAGCACTCGCTGCTCAAGCAGAATCCCTTTGTACTCATAGTCTGAAGGGAAGGGCTCTGGTTCACCACTTCATATGCCAATATTAAACATAATCACTTCACCGCTGTATGCTAGATTTATTTGACTAGAGCGATATGGATCCTTTGGGATTCTTTTAGAGGTAAATTAAATGGGAAACTGTTGTACCAAAAATATTAAAAGTTTCCTCCGCCATATTTTTACAACACCAAATTTTCTCATAAATGACACACCTATTCACATATTGTAGTTATTGTTTGGTAGAACCACCGCTGGAGAAGAAGCCTAGACTGACCTGAATTGTAAAGGCAACGCGCTATATGCTCCTTCAGACACAGTGCTATGCGTCCTCATGGTCCCATATACTACTCAGTGGTCCACATCTTGTTTCAACAGAAGCTTAGCCACCAATCTGGCAGAAATTATATTCACAGGGGCCCCCATATCTATGATAGCGCAGATTTTTGTGTTTTGAACTAAAATGTCACATTAAGTGCACTCTGAGTAAGAAGAACTATCAGCGTTTATTACGTGGACATCCAAAGGTTTTTGTTACTCAGAAAGAAGGAAATGCCCATGCTGACATGAGGATACTCCATAGTGATTTTCTCAACTGGAATGGCTACGTTAACCCCTACTAAAGAGGCAACGTCCATCAAGAAATCCATGTTGCTCATGCCAGTTTGCTCCAGAATCTGCCACACATAAGGCTTCTGCACATCCTGGCAGAACTCAGAGCTTGGGGGTGATTTTTCGCTCTCTGGAACAGAAGCAGGGGTATCCAATGGAAGCTGTTGGTATAGCAAATCGTCCAGCTGAGTTCTGAATCATACACGAAGAGATTATTGGTTATTGTTAGAGACAATTGAATTGGACTTAGTAATGGGTAGAGCGTCCTGTCTCTGCTCCTCTCAAGCTTTTCCCTGCTTGATCTTCTCAATTGGCATCACATACACCTGTGGTTTTCTAGGACAATTGCCCGCATAATGCCCTTTACATCCTCACTGGAAGCAAGTATTCATAAAAGGTTCACATATATAACTTGCAGCGGAAGGACCAGTTTGAAAATTGATGGTATTGTTCAAAGGTCGTGGATGACCTGATGAAGCATACATAGGCTGATAAAGGGTCCGCTGATTTGTATGATGGACGAACCTGTTCCAGCGGTTGATAGCTAAGTCACTGCAGCCCATATCCTGAAGAGTTTGGTGCGGCGACATCAGGGGTCTTTTGGGCTACATTAGGAGCGCTAATTGTGATGGAGAGTCTATATAAGGTGTTCACAATTTGAATAAGTCCTACATCTTTGTCAAAAACATGAGACATAACATTATGTAATTCCCAATATGGTTTGATGGCAGCCATCATTGCTATACCAACATCCTCAGCAGATAAAATGTTAGCTCTAAGTATCAAATGTGCTTCCACCAAAAATCGTTCAAAAAATTCTAGCAGGGACTCATTTCGGTGGAACTGTACAGTCAGGAAGTCAGCCTTTCATTTGGACATCTTGGCCACGCTCCCAAACAGCTAAAGAACAATCTCTTTCACTTCTTCATATAATACCAAGCTATTTGGAAGGTAGCAGGTAACTTTATCAGCGCTTTCCACGTCTAGAGTGGACAGCAAGAGTTTCTCTTTCCACTGATCAGAAGCCCCTTCCACGGAAAACATGAATCGCTTAAAGTAACTGTGTAGACCCCTGTCATGACTGAAGGGAGGTAATTTCTCATTCAAACAGCCTCACCTTGCTCTGGGCTCCATCCACGAGGAGCAGGCGAATTGGGTCCTGAGTGACTATGGGAACCACCCCCTTGTGAACTATCATACTGCTGGGTGGATGGAATTGAATCCGCCAAAATGGACTTAGAAGAATTAGTGTCATGTGGAGGGTCCATCACATTTCCTGAGGGATACTCATTATCTGATCCATAGCATTCTTCCTTAAATCACCACTAACTGCACCACTTTCCCCAGCTCCGGTGTGCTCAGCAAAATGTTTGTTGATTAGCTGTTCCATTTTAACCAAATATCATCTACACCATCCATTCTGAAATTTCTTTGCAGTGTCTCATATTGATGTTGCAACTCCTGATGGAATTCCCGCTCAACGTCCAGTTTCCGCTCCACAGCTTGTAGTTGTGAGAGGACATCCTCTACTATGTTCTTCATTTGTTCATATTGCCAACTAGAATTACCCACTTGTTGATTAGCGTCATTTACGTGGTTAATGAGGGCGGCTTGTTCCCACACCAATTCCTCATTGGCCAATTGAAGGGTATCAAGACGTACTTGCATGTCTGCGTACTCTTTCATCTCACTGATTGGAAGAGGAAAAGCTTGACTGCGCTCAGCCTGGCTAACAACTTCCAATTGTGTAACTGGACGTATTAGCTGGTATATTCAGGGGATGTCAACCAAAGGATGAGCGCATTATCTGTCATCCTCTGATTAATTCATTTGATGCAAAGTTGGCTTAATTCAGCTGCTACAGAACTGACACAATCCGTCACTCGCCATTCTGTCAGTATTATCTTTTCCCTAAGCTGAGCTATCATGGCTTCAATTGCTTCCGCCCATTCTGCTAGGTCCATCATAAAGCGCTCAGTATTTCTTACCAATGCTGTTATGTCTGAATCTATTCTGCCAATAGGACATGCCAATCCAACAGTTTTCCTATCACTCAGGGTAACTCTAGTTTCAATTGTGGTACCAAGACGTCCAACTGATGGCGGACATCCCCATCACTACGGTCCATCTGTACCAGCACCCCCTGCACCTCCAAAAAAGAGCAATCAAGGCAGTTGAGCAGGAGGCAAGTATTGTTCTGCTGTTCTCAAGTGAACCGCATTACATCCCCAATCTCTATATTGTGGTGAGCCAACACATGCAGTAGCTGGCGAATAGACAGTTGCACATAAATGACTAGATACTCCTCAATTCTGTGGGTACTAAGATGGTGAGATAACCCCATTGTAGTCGCATCCAGATAGGACATGTATAAGGCGTAGCAGTTTTCTTGATCTCGTCAATTATAAAACAAACTTAAGGCATGCTCCCCCACCTCATCTTCATAGAGTTGATACCCCTTCACAGCCATTCCATAATGTCACGCAGCCGCTGAAGAGTCACATTTGTGGAGTGACCTTGTTGTTCAGCCATCAACTCAGGACAGTTTTCTAATTGCAGATTGACCATAACATCTTCATCTTCATCTCCTGGCTCAGTTACAGTAAATAATACTGGTTTTTCATTAGGTGCTTCCTGCACTTACTCAGTGTACCGCATTCAGAATTTGATCAAATTTTGTCATAACAAATGAGGGCTCATTATTTTACCCTAGTGTCGAGGAACTACAGTTGACCAGTGGCCCCCTGTAGTGAGCATCACTGTTAATCTTTGGCGTAAAGGCTTGATTCCACCAAGTTGGTTTACACAGGATATTTGCCACTGAGCAACCAAAACAGACAATATACATATCGCTAACTTTAATAAAACCCAATATATGATATATGGAGCAATTTCCCCTTTGACCTTTATTAGTTTACTAATAATCGCAGACTTTATCTGCAACAACTTACTAACAGAAAAAGATTTCCTCTTCAATACTCCGTTCAACTCTTTAAATCTCAGTTCCCCATGCTGGATGCATCCTCAGCTTTGTAGTCTCCTATTTGTTTTCCCTTTTCTAGAAGTTTTCATTAATCTCAAAATCTTATCATAATTTCCCTTGATTTGCCAAATGGTTGAACTTTGATCAATTACTTTTCATATACCTTTTCCATCAATTTCAAAACTTGTCTTAATTCCCACTCCAATCTGCCAGTATGTGTAGTGTATCATCCAGTCATATCACTTCTACAACATAGAACATAGTTTTACATAAGTGATAGGGGCATGCTGTGTAACCTGGAGAGTTTTAGTGGTTAGATTCCTTGATAGAATAGAGATAGATTTCCCGTAGGCAGGATCTAAATCTCTGGCAGGTAAATGCTTACTTGATGGAAGGGTTTGGATATCCACTAAGCTCCAAAATTTGATGAGGAGGGGTAAGAATCTGAATCCCCATATCTACAATAACTTGTGAGCCCAAGTGTATTGTAGTAGAACTAGGGTTATATAAAGTAATCATCTCTTCGTCATCCACAGCCTCTGGGGGAAACTTAGTTTTATCTACTAAGACTTGGTACTCAATTTTGCAAATGGGGGATGGGTATTCTAGAAAGCATGTCAATTTTTAATGGCTCTTTTATTTTTGATTGGGAGTTTGAATTATTAACGGAATCTGATACCCTAGTAGGGACAGGTGTTTTCCTTGTAATTGATGATGCAGTTAAACTCCCGCATCATTTAAACCCCAATAAGCAAATCATAATTATGTTTTTAACACAATGGCAGTGTCAGTAATTAAATATTTCCTGAAGCAAAGAGGTAAGGCAGAATAAGCTCCAATCGCCTTAGTAGACTGATTACCTGCCGTTACATATTCAACCTCATGGATCAAGTCTGTAGTCATTTTTATCTTTTGGATAAGTTGGGAGGAAATAACGTTAACCAGTGAGCCAGTATCAATTATTTCCAAAACTCTAAACTTATGTATGACTACCTCAACTCAAACCACCAAAGATCCAAACTGAGAATTTATAGCTAGTAGACTGTCAGTAGGGATTTGTAATGAAGCAAGCAGAGGATTCTGCCATGTCCAAGATTGGGGCTGTTCTTTGCGTTTGAACTCTTTGTCTTCCAGCTCTTTACTTTCCATAGAAGATTGACTGTCAAAATTTTTTGGATAACTGATCAACATAAAAGTAAGAGAGCGGGAGGTGTTTATTTCTTGGATAGAAAAAAGTACATCTTCTTCTGCAGGGGCAGCTAACACAAAACAACCTGAAGTGCTTGGGATAGAGTCAGAGTTAGAACAAGGGTCATGAGGCACTTTTTCTCCGTCAGCATAGGGAGCCTCTTTCCCTATACTGACTGATCTTTTGCTGACTTACATTGAAGGATGCGGCAGTCAGCTACAGTGTGGTTGTTTTTTCTGCAATGAGTGCTTTATAATTCAGGTGTAGGCGCGTTGGGGGGTGTAATGGTCAATACTTGAGACTGGGGCTTTTTGTGATAAAATGAGTTGGCCTGACGGGTTTAAGTAGTTTGGACGGAATTTCTAATATAACCTCTTTAATATGGAGGAGGGACGTTAAGTTAGACTTCACCACTTTAAGAGAAAGTACAATAAAAAGCATATTCTTAAATGCTGACAACGCAGAAGTGATGGCATGATCTAACGTAAGAAGATTCCTTATAACCAGAGTTTGTGCTTTGGAGTAAAAATGGTGGGTGAATTCGCTAATAGTTTCCCCCAAATTAAGGCAGATACCCATAGAGGTTTGTTTTTGGTTGGTTAAGGTTAAGTCGCTCTCAAATTTTCAAAAAAAGGCAGGCTTGGCATTAGTCCAAGTATGGCAATGCATCAGAAGGGGACCATAATGTCTTAAGCCATTCAGCTAACAGTTGATCAAGTGTTTAAGTCGCTGGGCGTTAGTGGCTTCTTCCATAGCATTTTTATAACAAAATAAGAAGAAGATACTTTTTTCGCCTGGGACGTACTTCTCTTTGAACTTTGGTTTGAACATGCCACTAGGGGGAGTTAATTGTTGAACAAAGTTTATTGACATGGGGGACCATTTTCGCCTAAAAAAGAACTGTTATTGCTGGATGTGTCATAATGATGTAGGGCGTCCACTTTATTTTGTAAGACGTTGATATCCTCAATTATTGAGTCTACCTGATTGTGGGCGTCCCAAAGGCCCAATTTGGTGGCGACAAGAGGGGCTAACTGCCAAATTTTGCTTTTGAGCTTGGTAGTCGCATCTCAAAGTTCAAATTGGTGTTGCTCAAGGGTAAGGATTTGTTGCTCCATTCAGCGCATTATAGCAGGGAAATTATCCAAGGGTTTAAGGTGTTCCTGATCTAACATGAGATAGGGTGCCATATTTTCGTATTGTTCATAGATGGGTTTTTAAATGTTTTTCAACGTGAACTCAGGGTTTACCTGGCAGAGAGCACCAGTTTTACTGGGACCACAGCTGTAATACCTATATCCCTCAATAATTTGAGGCCAGGGGACCTGAAGTTTTAGGGTTTATATTGCTTATTTTTTGCTTCTCTTAGTCAAGAAGTCTTTTCCAGATACAACATCTAGATAAGCAATTCATAATAAAAAACAAATCAATTTTTTTAAAAAAATTTGAAAAAGGGGAGAAAACGTATAGTTTATTACTAAAAACAAGCTTTTTAAAGATAATTGGAGAGGTTAATTGGGGAAGATCTAAGCTGCCCAAGCTTAGATCTAATAAGATAAACAAATTGGGGATTTGTTGCAAGCTCTATTATCTCAGTTTATCTGATTGAGCTCATATCATAGCTTGGGTTTGAACACCAAGGTTGGGTAGAATTGGGGGAGCATGATTCAGCTGTATCAGTTGGGGCTGATCACCAATTTCAATAGTAGGCAACTTTTATTGGGGATGATGCTCAACAGAAGTTTGGGCTTTTTGGACAAACGCGGGATTTATCTCAATTTAAAATGCTGTCAACTATAGTTGGGAATTATCCCTGGCAGAAGTTTGGGCTTTTTGGTCAGTTTGGTATTGATTCCTATCATCCAACGTATCAAAGCCTGTCGTTCAGGTAGGAATCTTAACATGGACCATTGGGTAGTGTATGGGACCGCTGGAGCACAAAGCACTGTGTCAGATGGCGCCTAAAGCACTTTTTCTTTATTTTGGGTCAATTGGAGCTTCCACTTTGGCCATGGTCTTGCCTGTTAATTATTAGGACATGCTGATTGTGGCTGCATTCATGTGGCAGTTTTGAAGTGGTGGTCGATATAGTGGAGGAAACTAGAGATATTGGGGCAAAGGATTCCCATCTATTTCACCCCTAGCGGAGTCCCAACAGAACCTATCCACTCTAGTCAAAAAATCTTGCTTATAGCGATGGGGTATTTCCTGTTTTCTATTGGAAGATGAAGCGGAGGACCAGAGATTTCTCTAATCAGATTTACAAGTGTATTGGTATTCCGTCAAGGGTTGCGACCACCTTGAATATACCTTCTTGCAGCAGGTATAGTATGGACAGAACTTGAAATAGACGTCCCCAAAGGCCTATATGGTGAAATCATGGGTCCCTACCAGTAATTGAGGCTCAAAACCCCATGTGGCTCCTGGACTACTGTTACCAGGGCATGGCGAAATGAAGGTTTTATTCACAAATCTACAGAAATAGTCTATGGTGGTCTAAAGACACCAAGTGGTGGCTTTTCTTCATTTGACACTGAATGATGAAGTTTAACATATACATGAATTTGGTTCATGGGAGGATCTAGGTTTAACTAAAGAAACCTCATATAATATAATGACCATGGTTCCATGTGAGGCCCTGACTGGGCTGGTGGATGACCAGATAAAAAGAGAGATGGACCTGTTTGAAAAATATTGAGACATTTTTTTCATCTGACAACCACGATTTGGGATGTGCCATGGGGTGGTGCATCAGTTGGACATGGGAGAAACCTTCCCATTTGATCATGGACTATTTATCAATCCAAAGTGGCGAAAGAGATTGTATCCATGAAAGTAGAAAAAATGATCAATATAGGGAATGTTAGAGCCATTGAAGAGTCCCTGGGCGTCCCCCATGTTGATAATTAAGAAAAAGGATGGCACTAATAGAGTATTAATTGACTACTAGAAGCTTATGCATATCACAAAAACATTCATACCTGCTCCTGAAAATTGACAACACCCTGGATTGGCTGGGTGTGGCCAACTATTTCTTGGCCATGGATTTGATATCAGGATACTGGAAAAACGAGTTTCCAATGGCTGAGTGGAAGAAATACGCTAATATCACCTCAACGGGGCTGTTCCAACCCACATATATGACTAAAGGGCTATGAAATGCCCCAGCTACGTTCCAGCGGTCAATTAACACCATCTTGGGTGACCTGAAGCTGTTCTGTGTTCTAGTCTACCTCAACTATATTAACGTGTTCTTGTGGACGTTAACCAAGAATTTAGACCATTTAGAGCAATTGTTCCGCCATCTTACCAAAGCAAACATAAAAGTCAAACCTCAAAAAGGCCATTTTTTCAAGGAGCAATTAGAATATCTTAGGTTTGTAATAGATTTGAAAGGGCTTAGTCCTCAGCAGGCAAAGGTTGACGCTATACAAAAGATGACCTGGCCAGGAAACAAGAGGGATATTTAGGTGTTATTAGGGATGGTTGGGTACTACCACTGGTTCGTCCCTAACTTCAGCTGTATTGGGGTTCCCCTTTTTGAGTTGTAATAGAAGAACGCCACCTTTGAATAGACTGAGAGTTGTCAATACGCTTTTGAAGTTTTACAAACTGTATTGGCTAGTGCGCCAGTCTTAAAATACCCTAACTTTTAGAAGTAATTTATTTTACAAATGGATGCGTCTCTTTCTGCCATAGGGGCGGTATTATTCCAGATGGATGATGGCGTGGAGCGCCCAGTTGCATTTGTAGTCAGAGCTTGAATTGCCATGAACAGAATTTTACAATGACTGAGTGGGAGTTTCTTGCTGAAATTATATGCATATATGCAGTTCTGAGTCTACCTACATTGAAAAAAACAAAGTTGTGACAGATCATGTGTTGTTGCGTTGGTTACAGAACTTTTGTGAGCCCAAAGGGCGCTTTGATAGATGGGCCTTAAGCTGCAGGCTTATAATTTCGATTTACTGCATCATTCTTACGCAAAGCACCAAAATTCTGGCTGCTTATATTGGCTATTAACAATTTTGGTAACGGCGGACTTGGGTGACTTGCTATATGAAAAAATAATAAGTGGTTTAAATTCTGACAAACTGCCACAAGTTAATCAGGCACTAGATGGGATGATGGCTGATATGATTTGAAAAAATGGGGAGATATATAGGCGTATTGGTAACAATACGCTGAGTTTAACAAAACCCTCTGCTCAACTGGACATTATTTTTGAGCGCACAAAGTGGTGGGTCATAGAGTATTATGCAAGATGTTGGAATTCTTACGGCTTTAATACTGTTGTGAAAGCATGCACTTTGAAGCAGTAGAGACCATTTTTTGCTGCCACCAGTGCCAAGTGGAAAAGCCGTTCTACCAGAATACCTCTTACCAGCTGGTAAAACCTCATTTTGCTTGGCACACGGTATCCATTGATGACATTAGGCCCTTGCTGACAGGAGCCAACTAATCTAAGTATATCTTGGTGGCAATTGACCATTTGACCAGGTGGGTTGAGGCATGGGACTTACAAGATTTGGGGGCAGTTACTGTGGCTAAGTTTGTAATGAAATGTATAATTCAGCGTCACGGCTGCCCTCAGTTTATCCTCACTAACAATGGAACTAATTTTACCTCTCACATCCTACCCAAGGTCAACGAAATGATAACCATCTGTAGGGTCCTAACAACTCCATATCATCCTGAATCCAATGGAATGGTCAAATGGGTTAATGGGACCCTGGTGAACATACTATGGTAGTTGGTTACATATAGACCCTCCAATTGGAGTACCCTCCTTTCCACCTCTGTGTTTGCCTTCAATTTCAGCTTCAACTCAGCAACAGGAAAGAGTCCTTTCCAGTTACTGTATGATTGCACCATGCTCTACCTGCACTTCTCTATGCCTGTATGGAAGGTACCTGCGGAATGTATCCTTGATGCTACTTGACCACCCTAACAAATATGACGATTAAATTGCAAACTTAAGCTTACTTGTTCATCTTAGCCAAGAAAATTAAAATCAGGGTGCAATCAGGTATGGCATAGTGGGCTAACACAGTTAAAGGATGGAGATATGGTTCTATTCAACGATCAGCATGGGTTTGGTCATAAGCATAAGCTATATCATATCTGGATTAACCCTTTTAAAAAATAGAAAAAATCAGTGTTGAAGCCTATAATATCAAGGACCCTGCGATTAGTCAGATTATTAATTGAGTGCACGTGAAGTTCCTTTGGCATATAAACAACAATAGAGCCTATCCCAATAAAAAAGTCAAAACAAAATTTTCTTGTGGGTTATATAAGCTAAGTTTATTTGGTTTTGTTGCTCAGGTTCTTCCGCTAAGCTGTCTTCATCTCCTCACCCTTTCTCAGAACTTTCTGATGAGCCTTGTTCCTTAACCAGTGGGACCCACGTTTCTTCTTTTGCTGCATTGGGGGTGGTGCAGATTCGCTGGACTCTTAAAGGTTGGTGGTGGGGGCGGAGGCTGCCTTGTTGGGGATGGAGGATTGTTATCCACTCTGGGGCCGTCATGCCACAAATAGAGGAAAGGATGGGGTGGCAGTACTTGAGGAGGATGGTGGACTGGGGACCCAGGGTAACAGGCAAGGTGGTGATATCTCAGCTAGTTGATAAAAACAAACCTGCTCTTGCCCCACTAGAAGCAAAGCCTGCAACCACATGCACTGGTGGTCTAGCGAAAACAATGAGTATGTGAGAAGATATGGCTGGAGTCATAGGGGCTGGCACACAAGAAGGTGAATCCTGGCTCAGGGTAAAATACTGCGCTTAGTGCCAGGCAATCCACGAGGAAGTCCTCCACGATAGGAGATGCAGTAGGGAAAGAAGCAGCCACTGTAAAAGCTGCTCGTTGGCCCACTCAAGGGACGCCTGGTGACACTCCATCCCTGACCCTAACTTGCCCGCAGGATGAAAAATATCATGTTGGCAAGGAGTGGCATGACGTGGAGGTATTGGGATGGGTTGGTGGTGCCAAGAGTGTCAAACGCTGCAGCAACCACAGATTGCATATGATTAACTGGTTAATTTGGAAGTGAACCCCTAGGGACTGGAAGTGGGTAGGAGCATGGGGAAAGGACCCTGACCAGCTGGCTTATCACCCACCGCATAAAGCATAGCATCCGTTAGACTGACAATGCTATGGGATGAGACTCAGTGGGAGGTGGGAGCACTAAATAGCTGAAGCCATCCGCCTTGAGCTGGGCCACTTTTTAAACAAAGGGCCTCTGCTCTGTTCCCCACCCAGCGTAACTAGGTCACTATGTCACTGAAGGGGGTGCACAAGGAAGACAAATGGCCAACAAATTTGCGAATGAGCTTCTCCTGGGCCAGAAGGGTCACAGCATCCGCTTTTGCCCTCCTTTATTAGCTGGGGAAAGGGAGAACTGGTGGAGTGGGATGCGGCCTGGGTTGGCTTGAAATGCGTCAAGTCATAAACAAAAGAAAAATTGAAATTCTTGAGCTTGTGGTTGTTGTTGCATGGTGGGCTGTATTGGGATAATTAAAGAATGGCGTACAGCTTATTGTCAAGTCAAAGGGGGGTAATGATGAGGTATATATATAATTGGATAATAAGCTAGATTAACCACCAGTGGATCATTGGTTAACCATCATGATTAGGCATATATGAGTATTATCAAGCAATCCTATTGATGATAAACAAAGTCAACCTTGGCGGCTAGGAAGAATTATGCAAAATATTCAATAAAATCAATCAGGAGATGTCAATAATAGCAAATAATTGGTGAATTTCCTCAAATTAGGCAATTGTGAATTTAATGAATGTAGACTCTGTCAGACCAATGAGAATATGGTAGAATGAATAGTCTAAACAAAACGGTTGGTATTGTCAAGATCACTAAAATATAAGTGATATGAGGGGGTTGAATGGGATATTTGTTAATAGGAAGAGAAGGAGATTAGTACTAGGAGCTGTGTAATAGAATATAAGAAAATAAAGTGTTGTAGCAGAAGAAATTGCTTTGGGTTTTATTATATTTATTAAGTTATCTTGGGACCAATGATCTCCATATCATACATTCTTTTCTCAGTGGGATTGACCCTGTGTGACCCCTTTGGCGTATCTCTGATAATTGCCAAAGTTATACCACCAGGTCTTATCCTCCTTTCTAATTATTTTGAACCCCCTTAATTGATACAGTATCATCCCAGGTCAGTCCGCCTCAAATAAAATTAAAAAAAAATAAAAATAAAAAATAGCAATAAATAAAACTATAGAACATAGCATGAAATGCATGATGTTGTCTTAATTTATCATTTAATATTTTGTACATCAAAATATAAAAAGAATAAATAAAATTTAAATAATCAAAAATGCCCTTATAACCAATAATGAATATTACACCTAATGCAAGATTACCTTAGTTGTACTATATGTATAAATAGGATTTCACATAATTTCATTTTTTAATAATTTTTCAAAACTTTTCTTACAAATTCATTCTTCATTCGCATAGACATTTATAATGTTTAAGTGCATTAATGTAGGAAATTTCCAGTAATGCAGTGGCTTTCTTTATAGTCATGCCGTTGTTAAACACCTTGATAATCAACAATTAGCATCTATCATTATCTATCAAACAATTTTTCTTAATTCATAATTTACTTTTTTCTGTTCTAAATTTGGCGTTTCTAGGGTGGAAAATATTAAAATTATAAAAAAAAATAAAGCATAAAAACTATGTGAAAAATAGAGAAAATTATGTGAAACTCTATAGTAGAAACTAGTAACTTAATCAGTCAAACTTCATCTATGATAGCAGTAATAGGTTTGACCTAACCCCACCTCTAGTATGATTATATTTTTTGAATAAATGAATTGATTGAATTAAATCAATGTATCACTGCCAACCACTCAGACTCTGAACCCCACAATTAAAAGTTTGATATAGTAGTTGTCAATAAGATTTTTATAAATTTTACAAAATCATTACCTTTATAGTTAAGAAATTTAACTAATAAACTGATTTGAATTGATTTAGTTGTTAACATATTGATAGACACATATTTTTTAATTTTTGTCAAAGACACTGTATATTGATCCATTAAACAGATTTTAATCCTTTGACCAAATATACTGTGTCATTGATCCAGTAAAGTTTAATTTAAAACCACTTACCAAAATTATTGTCATTATCAAATCAAATTAATTCACCACTTACCATTAAGTAAAATCATTGGAGCTATAATCAAACAAATTCCTTCTGCTTAGCAAAACCATTAATTTTCCTTATAAACCAATTTTTACACCAGTCCTTATAATCTCATCATTACATATCAAGGTCATATATCAGAAATGCACCAAAAAATGTCTAATAAATTACCACCAAAAGTCATATATCATGTCACATCATTGGAGTTTGGAAAAAATATAAACCCATGCTTGTTTTTAGCTTAAATAATATAAATATTACATATAATAAAGCAAATAATCAAACAAATTATAATTCTAAACATTGCTGGGTAACTTGGTCTGGCACTTGAATTAAACGTGAAGCTGCACTACCTGCTAGTTATAGATAAACTACCAAACAGCTTAGCTAAATACTTTATCATACCAAATCAGCTAATTACCAACAGCTTGGTAAACTCAAGATAATTTTATCAAATCAGCCAAAAACCACTAACCACTATCTAAAGCTAATTACCTATTAAATCAACCAATTACTGTTGGACTTTTGTGGTTGACCCAAAATAAACCCTTCAACAACCAACATATTAGCCCAATTATCATCCAAATACTCAAGATAATACTATAATTCTCAACTTAAAGTCTATTACAATTACACAGCTTGGGGTTAAATATTTCAACTTCAACTCAATTAATTATTATTATATCAAAAGCTTGGAACAAATACGCTTGCACATTCAGGCTGATTATCACAGCAAACATATTTTTACAATTGGTATCAACTAATCAGGAACAATACCAAATATTCAGCATAAGAAATCATTTGGGATCAACCCAAAGATAACGTCTAAAAACCCATATACAAATAGACAGACATAACGTTATCAATATCCCATCCTTAGGGCAAAATTTGTATGTCAATACTTATAATTGGCACAATAGCACTTGCACATGGAACGCCCAAATGGGAGTACCTAGTGCTATCAAGAGAGTCTTGTTGACATCCTGTTTTAGGGGTGTGTCATTTACTTCAATCATGTCAAACTTTCACAGAAGATTGTTTAATCAGCAGTATGACAAAATCCAAATTGAGATGATAATAGGACAATTGTTCACATTTTTATTGCAACTTTTGTCCCTGAAATCCTCCAAAATATGAGAGTATTTGTCACCAATAAACCTAACAATAATTCATAATCTTATCAGTTCAATGGCTGACTAAGGTGAATATATTTTGTTAAAATTCATGCTTTTTTGTGGCCATGAGATGCCCTAGAGGTATAAATACTGACGCCTGCACTAATGAATAATCATCAAATAATATAGTCTTAATAAAGATTATTTTATTTAATCTCTTTACTGGTTTTCCTCTGAAGTCTCTTGTAGAGTGTGTTGGCAAGCTGAAATCCCATAATCCACAGCTTGTAACTTTACCTACCTCAGAAGAAGTTCCCAATTACAAATGGAAAATTTTGCCCAATATTGACCAGAAGAGTCAGTGTTAACTAAATAGCCTAGTGAGTTTCCAAACGGTTAAAATATCATAAGCCACAGGCAAACTTGAGGATCATTTGGCCAAACTTTGACTCATTTAATCATGCAGGATCTAAATTATCAAGCTAGCAACCCTTAGATATAACAACTGGTGCTCACTCAAAATTGGTGACACTCTCTGAGATGGACTTACACAACCAGTTTCTGGTAGATTTGGCCAGATGTGAAAGTGACAATGAGATGGAATCTAGTGACAAGAAAATATCAGATTATTTTAATACTAGCCATCAAGGCTCTGATGCAGGTACCTCCAAATCCCTGGATCTTATCACTATGTGGGGAGCTCATGTAGATACAACAGGCCTGATTGACATTACATCTGAAAGCGTAAAAGCTATGCTGGAAACTCTATATCAGGGCTTTAGAATTGGAAGTTTACAAATCTACACCTCCTTTGGCCTGTTCTGTTATTTTATGGATCAGGCGCTCAAAATGGAGATATACATGAAGTAATGCAATGCAACCATGGAATCTCTTGCCAAACGTCTCACAGACAGTCAAGCAACTAAAGAATTCCTGGTTAACTTTGTCCAACCCGCAATTAAGCATACCTAGTGAACTCTTGCTAAACAAAGTCTGGAACTCACAGAAATCTAACATGTGCAAGGGGAGGAGCAATCTTCCCAAAATGCTCTACTGGATAAATTAATCTTCTAGTTTTGATGAAGTCCAAAAATTATTGTAAATACTATGGGACTTGCCAATGAAGATCATGGGAGATTAAACACACTCAGGGAGCTATTGAATGAAGGAGTCCTAAAGATAGCCGCAGAAGTTCTTGCTCACCATGAGTTATTGCATGAATGGGTACAAAACATGGATACCCGCTGTCAAAAACTGGAAACACATTCTGATTTCCTATTATCTCAGTTGGAATAACTCACCATACATGCCACTTTGGGCTGAAGAAATTACCTGGACTTAAATACAAATCATGATGATTTCAAGAATTATGTTCAGGCCAAGCTGGATTTATGAACAAAAACATCAAAGACCTTGCATCAAAACTAGCTGTCCCAAAATAGGGATGAGGATGTGCCTTGATCAAAGAGGAATTTTCAAAAGTTTGGACTGTTGTGTAAAAATTGCAGGCCAGAAATACTTTTTACTCAGAAGAATTGGAAGCTCAGAATGCAATTATCAACTGCAAAAAATAAGTAGACAATATGGCCAAAGATATTAAAAGCTTAACGTCCAATCAAGCTTTATTCAAAAAGGGGTATGACAACCTTAAAAACTAATTTGATTCCTCAAAAAGCAAAGCTGCCAGTGCTCACCCAGACTTTACAAAAGTGAAATGGAAAAAAGCTATGCCCATTTGGCCAAAAACAGTTTGGGAAAATAACTAAGGGCCAAATTGAGCATTAGAATTCAGTAGTTTGGATTAATATAATGAAATTGAATCATCAGTAATTGACACTAATGAAGAAACCAATTTTTAAACATCCATCCTATGCCTAGGGTTCTGGAATCAATTCCTGACACTGGATACTCTTCCAATAAGAAAGAGGGCCAATTCTATGTGAATATACCCCAAGATGTTTAAGAAAAAGACAATTTCTATGCCTGAAACAGGGCGAGAAGACTTTAAATCATTAAACTTACCAAAGTTTGATAAGGATGGTAACGTTCACTCTTTACTCAAACCAATTGAAAAACAATGCAGGAAACATCAGACCATGCAAAAGGATCAGCACTGATCAACTCACTTAATGCCCATAACTGTGACCTCATTATGCCCTATTTGGGCGACGATTTGTCCTATATGGATGCCAAATTTGCAGTGACAACAGTTTGGAGGTCTGGGAAATTAGAAGCACAAATAAGAGAGCTTCTTAATATTAAAATTAATCAGAATGAGACTATTAAGGACTTTTCAGACAGATTTTTCCATGAGGCATCAAGTCTTGCTTAGGTGTAAAGCAATTGATAAGTTTGATGCTAAGATCTCAATGGAACACGCAGTCATGTTCTATAGTTGATTTCACCATGTCATGATACCTACATTTAATGGAGAAATGGAAACCCAAGAGCTTAACTAATTATTTGAGAAACTGTTCCCATAGTTTTGATACACCTAATTGGCCCAAAAATCAGCAAAAATTTTGATCTTCAGGACCAAAAAGCAACATTATGTCTGACCAGGGGAAAAATATAAACTATGAACCAAAAATCGATCAAAAGCAGCAAACAGGTCCGATTACATGCCACAACTGTGGTCAAAAGGGGAATTTTGCTAGCCAATGCTACAGATGGTCCAACAAAAAGCCTGGGGTCAACGTTGCTATAGAAATTAACAGTGACAGCAAGACGGAAAAAGAGCAGGTGGAGTAGAGGAGGAAAGCTCTAACTCCACTAATGTTCAAACCCTTCCATCTGACTCTGAAAAATCTTTAGGGGCTGAAGATGTCGCCAAAGATAACCTTTACCATATTGTGGCCAATGATGTCATGATGGTCATTACTCAGGACTCAGCAAAAGCAACCAAACCCTTGAAAATCATCAAAGAAGCACAAGCAGAGGTATCAAAACCTTATGCAAAACAGATTATTGATCAGGGTTTAAACTCCAACCTGGATGTTCAACTGACCTACCTTTGCTTAACAATGTACAAGTAGCCATTCCCATGAAGACCTTAGCAGATAACTTCCCAGATATTTTCTCAAGTCGGAAATCACACCTGGAATAGGGCAGCAGTCACAGTATTTACACAATAAATAACTCTGAAAACTACTCTGAATGTACTTATGTAGATATAGCAGTAAACAAGGTGTGAGTTCAGGCTGATTGTCAATAAGTGGTGCTCATATCAATATAGTCAGCACAAAGTTTGTTAAAAAGTTGAAAATGCGCCCAATGTTGCCCACTGTCAGGAATATGGTACAGCTGGAGCACATACAACTAAATCACTGGTTAGATACAGTACCCTACCTCTCAGATTCAGATCTATTGTAGTGACAGCACCTGCAATAGTGTTGCCAAATTTAAACTATGATATATATAATTGGGACTGAAATCCTAAAGAGATATGGAGTATTTTACCAATCATATGGATGATATTCTCACCATTCTTAGCCAGGCTATCTTGCTTTACTATAACTGTGATAGGGCAGTTGAGAAAAAGTAACACAGTCTATTCATAAATCTGGCCTACAAAGATGGAATAGTCCCAATTGAGTATGTCAAAGCGCAGTCAAAGATAAAAAAACACTACCCACCTGTCACATATCTATATGAATGGACGACAAGCCACAATTATGACCAATGAATCATTGAGGAATTTTGCCAAAGATTCAATGGGCAGAATCTGCTGAGGATGTTTCAGAGCTATAAGTATTCAATCGCCTTAGGATGAGGCGATAATGGGTTATAATGGGTCATATCAGATTTCCTTCAAAATAGGACAATAAAACTGATGTTGACATTTGACAAAAGATAATTTGGATTGCCTCAAATCAGGGGATACAAAATTAATGAACAACAAGCTGAAAAAATGAGAATATGGAAAAACAAATAAACTAATGCAAAAGAGTCGGTACCAATGAGGTTGCTGGGATATCAGCAAAAGAAGAGAATTGACAGGAGGAGGTTTTTAGAGAGTAAAGAAGAAGGAAGTAAGAGGAAGCGGACTATAAGAGATCCGCCGATTTTTTATATAAAAATAAAAAGTGTTTTGGGGGAAATTGCTCCTGTTTTATCATAAATTATTTTTTTACAAGAGTTCTGAGGAACTGGCAATTGTCATATAATCTGTTCCAATTGTTCAGTGGGCGTAACCCTGTGTAAAAAACCCTTTGGCAGATATATAGGGAATCGCCAAAACTCAACAGTGGCGAACACAACAGGGGAGCCCATTGATCAATAACAATATTATGAAAACTCAGTCATCAGCTATGTCGCATTCAGGTTGCTTTGATAAGGAATCTGCATGACATGCTGGTCCTGTTGCATATGAGGAGCTGAAACTTGCATTTGATACTGTGCTCAAACAACAAGATGAGTTGCTTCAGGAGGTTAACAGTGATAAGCTACCCCATTTGATCACGAAGGAAATATATTCATGGGTTCTTTCAACAATTTATGTTTGCAACTGAAGGAACTTCAGAAGGCAGATGGCAAAACTATTGATCTCCTCCTTGGATGTTGGGAGTGCTGATCAAGTCATTTGTTACCTTTCAGATATTTCCGTTTCATACAAGAAGTTAAGGAGATGGTGCTGCAGTTGTTTGGCAGAACTGCAAAGATGTCTCAGCAAAAAGCTAAGTTCTTGACCATCAGTTTTCAGCGAAATGAGACCCTCACCACATTTACTGAGTGATTTTTAATGGAAGCTCACATGATGTTGGGGCAGGGAATTTATCTGAAGTTGATGTGTGCATTGCAATGGCCTCGGCGGTGAAGCCATACCCTGAACTTTACAATGTCATGGCCCTGTTGTTGAGGACGATGTACCTATTCTTAAACTTGTTCAGTTTGTACATTGCTTAGCTGTAATTTTCCCTTCATCCAATATCAAACAGACTCACATGGTCGCTGTTGTCAACCCTAATCATGTGTGGGGAATCAACCAGTCAGTGTGGGTTCCATCAGGTTACTCACCGCAGTCCAACATTCAGTCCATAACTACTGATCAACATCTGGCCAAATACCACTTTGGCCCTAAATATGCTGACCAATAGCAGTCATTCTACTGATGTGGGTTCAGTTATTCCGATCCTCTTCAGGACAATCTTCCAAGTGGGCCAACTTATATTCAGCACAGACGTAGGTCCTATGGGGTACGTTGTTTTACATGTGGTCACCCCAGGTACATGGGATGATGGTGCCTCAATCAACGGATCCCTCCAGTACAATGGGATCAATGTTATCAGGGAAAAGTCAGAGCGGAGTAGAGATGGGACTCTCTACTTCCACTATCTCAAATTCAAACGTCCCACCTGAATCTACTGTATTAATTTCAGCAGAAGCCTCCCAGTATGACGATACATTCCTCTACCAACAGCTGGTTGGGGGAGTAAATGTGCTGACCCAAGCACAAAAACCAAAGAAATGGCGGACAAAGGATCTCCAGAGCGGCCAAAGCCTTACGCTTGTCAGATGTTTGACCAAAGTCCGTCAGACCAGTTAGAACTGTTTGCAGATGCTTTGTCCCTGAGAGGAGTATATGTCGCCCTTCCAGTGGACGCTATTGTAACACATTACCCTAAAATTGGCGTGGGTATTATGAGTTTCCTGGGAAAACATGAATCACTGAATGTACATGTAGTAAATAGCTGGCATTTATCTTACTCAAAGTGCACTTACTGTGACATTGTGGTAGCCAAAACCGAGTACAAGCTATAATTGATATGGGCACTCCTGTTAACATTGTCTCCACTAAATTGGTGGTGAAGTTGTCTTTAAAACCTGACATAGACCATCTGGATGGTGTATGGGACCGCTGGAGCAGAAACCACGGTCTCTGAGGGAGCGTATAGCGCGCTTCCCTTGTGGTTTGGATCCATTGTTGTTGTGGCTCCAGCAGAGTTATTACCAAATAGCAACTACAATCTGTTGATTGGGACTGCCTTTATGTGACACTATGGGACTGTTGTTGACATGATGGAAGAGACCCTAGCCATTTTGGGACAGCGGATCCCAATGTATTTAACCTCCAGAGGAGTGCCAAAAGCTCAGTGCATATGTGACAGATCAACCTTACATATAGTGACGAGGTGATTTTGGTTCACTACCATCAACTAAAGAGCAAGACCAGAGCTCTCCCCTAGCAGATATGCAATTATTGAGGGCTTTTGCTAAGAGCTGCTGGGCCTATATCCATCTCCTCTGGACACCAAGTAATAGTAGACACTGAGTTAGAGGTGGAAGTGCCAGCTGGGCTCTATGGGGAGATCATTGGGCTCTTATCAGCAATCATGGCTTGAGCCCCACGTGGCTCCAGGCATCATACTTCCAGGCCATGAAGAGATCAAGGCATTGATAGAAAATCTTCATTCTAGATCAATTAGAATCTACTGGTATCAGATTATAGCGTATCTACATCTGAACCCAGTTGAGGAGGTAAACCAGGTTTACAAGTTTGGTTCTCTGGATGAATTTGGTCTGCCATTGAACCGCATCCTGGTGTAATGGTGATTGTGTCACGGAAGAATTTAATGGGGTTATTGGAAGACCAGAAGGATTGGGCAGAAGCTTTATTTCAAAATATAAAGAGATTTTTGCTGTTGATTATCATGATTTGGGGTGCGCTTGGGGGGTTGTTCATTGGCTGGACACTGGGGATCATCCCCCCATCAGGTCTCAGCCAATCTACCAATCAAGGGCAGCTGAAGAAGTCTTCATCAAGGAGATTGAAAAGCTGCTAGAGCAGGGAATGCTTGAACCATCTAAGAGTCCATGGGCTTCACCTGTCCTAATTGTTAAAAAGAAGGATGGTACTAACCGCGTAGTAATTGACTGCTGTAAGCTCAATAGTATCACCAAAAAAAGACTCATACCCTCTACCGCAGATTGATGATGTGCTGGATTGGTTAGGTGGAGCCCGCTACTTCTCAGAGATGTATTTGATATCTGGTTATTGGCAAATTGAGCTGCCCATAGTGTAACAATAAAATGCGCCATAATCACATCAAAAGGGCTTTTCCAACCAACATATATGCCACAAGGGCTATGTAACGCCCCAGCTACGTTTCAACAAGCAATGGACACCATACTGGGTGATCTGAAGTTGTTGTGTGTTCTTGTATACCTCAACAATATTTTCGTCTTCTCTTGACATTCACTGAGCACCTTATCCATTTGGAAGAGGTATTTTGCTGACTGGCTGAGGTCAATATTAAAATCAAGCCTCAAAAATACCACTTCTTCAAGGATCAGCTGGAGTAACTCAGGTTTGTGGTGGATGTGACTGGGTTAAGACCCCAACCCGCCAAGGTGGAGGCTATCCAGAAGATGACTCAACCAGTTAGTAAGCGGGACATTCAGGTATTTTTGGGGATGGTAGTTACTACTGACGCTTCATACCCAATTTCAGTTGCATCGGAGGTCCTCTGTTTGAGCTACTAAAGAAGGATGCCATGTTCAAATGGATGGAACGGTACCAATGTGCCTTTGATACACTTCAAATGGTGCTAATTAGCGCGCCCATGTTGTGCTACCCTAATTTCAATAAGGAATTTATAATGAAGATAGATGTGTCACTTTCCGCTGTTGGGGTGGTCCTGTCTCAGAAGGACGATGAGGGGGAAAAGCACCCTGTGGCGTACTGTAGTCAAAGCTTGAATTCCCATGAACGAAATTACACCATAACCAAGCAGGAGTGCTTAGTGGTGATTTATGCATATAAGCAGTTTTGAGTCTACTTGCATGGAGTAAAGTTTAAAGTCATAAAATCATGCATCGTTGTGCTGGTTGCAGAATTTGAGAGATCATGAAGGGCGGCTAGCCTGATGGGCTCTAAAGCTGCAAGCTTATGACTTTGAAAATTCTTCAACCAGCAGCAAAACACCAAAAAGCCAATTGCTTATCAAGATTGCCAACAATTGCAGTTATGGCGGATTTAAGTGACATAATGTTCAACAAGTGCTCAGCGGAAAGTACAATGATGAACCACCTCAAGTTATCAAGTTACTAGATGGACCTCAGGACTAATACGTTTCAAAAATGGGGAATTGTATAAGCGTATAGAGAACACTACTGCAAATATCCCCAGACCTTCACCAGACCAAATATTATCATGAGCACACACCAAGCAGTTGGCCATGGTGGAGTCCAGAAGACCTTGAATTGTTGAGGCCGCTGTATTATTGTGAAAGCATGCAATTTGACGTGCTTGAGACCCTGTCCTACTGCCATCAGTGCCAGGTGTAGAAGCCATTTTGCAAGAAGACTTCATACCTGTTGGTAAAACCTCACTTTTCTTGGCATACAGTCTCTATAAATGTTGTGAGACCTCTGCCAACTGGAGCTAACCGGTCTAAGTATATCCTGGTAGCAATTGACCACTTGACCAGGTGGTTGAGGCGTAAGCCATTTGGGATCTGGGAGCGATTCTGTGGCAAAGTTTGTAATGGAATGCATCATCCAGCGTCACGGTTGCCCACAGTTTATCCTTAAAAACAATGGAACCAACTTCACCTCTCACATTTTATCCAAGCTCAACGAATTGATGGCATCCGTGGGGTCCTAACAACCCCATATCACCCTGAGTCCAATGGAATGGTAGAACAGGTTAACGGAACCCTGGTGAACATACTATGGAAGTTGGTTACAGATAGGCCCTCCAATTGGAGTATCATCCTTTCTACCGCGGTGTTCGCCTAAAATATTAGCTACCATTCTGCCATGGGGAAAAGCCCCTTCCAATTGCTTTATGATGTCACCCCTCTTTGCCTGCGCTTCTATATGCCTGTGTAGATGACACCGGCGGAATGAATCTGCAACGCTATTTAACCGCCCTGGAAAATATGCTGATTAAATTACAAACTAAAGCGTACTCATTAAGCTTAGCCAAGAAAATCAAAAACCAGGCTGTCAATCAGGTATGGCGAAGTGGCCTAACACAGTTCAAAGATGGAGATATGGTGCTATTTCACGATCAGCACTGGTTTGGGTTGAAGCACAAGCTCGCAAATATTTGGATTGGGCCATTTGAGATAATAGGAAAAATGGGCGTTGCTTCTTATACTATCAAGGATCCCATAAGTGGCTGGATTATAAAGTTAGCGCACGCAAAAATTCCTTCAGCCATATAAGCAGTAATAGAGCCAAAAAATAAAAAATAAGAATAACAAAAATAATGTGAAAAAATGTAAATGATGATGATAATGATTGTACAAAATCTTATGTGAGTTTTAACTACGTTTATTTGGGGTTGTTACTGGGGGTCTTTTGCTTTGATGTCTTCATCTTCCTGTATTTTTCAGCTTCTTGCAGTGGTCCTTTTGTTTTGATTGATGGGACCTTTGTTTCTTCTTCCACCGCTTTGAGGGTGCCATGGTCTCTATGGACTCTTCTGGGGTTGGGGGTGGAGTCAAAGGCTGCTGAGGTGAGAGCAAGGGGGCTGACGTCCACTCAGGGGCCACTGCGCTAGTCTGAGGAAGGGAGGCCAGTGCGACGGGACTGGAAGAGAAGGACGGACTGGGGTTCCATGGCAACAGGCGAGGTGGTGAGAGCTCAGCTGGTTGTTGAGTTGAAACTGTTCTTGCCCCACTAGGAGCTAAGCCTGCAACCACATGCATCAATGAATCCAGGAAACCAATGAGTAAGCCAGAAAAAGGGGTCAGAGTAGTAAGGGCTAGTGAGTAAGCAGTTGAGTTCCAGCTCAAGGGTAAAAAGCTGCGCCCAGCACCAGGCAATCTACAAGAAAGTCCTCCATGCTCAGATACGCTATCAGAAAATGAGTGGTTGTAGTTAATGCTGCTCACTGGACCCACTCAAGGGCTGTCCGGTGCAGCTCTATTCCTGAACATAAAGCAGTTGTGGGATGCAAAATTAAGTTACCTAGGAGTGCCATGATGGGAAGGTACTGTGATGGATCATCAGCGCTGAGGGTGGTGAATGCTGCAGTGACCCCAGAGTGAAGGCGAGCTAACTGGTTGTTGCAGAAGTTTATCCCAGAGACTGGAAGTGGGTAGGAGCGCGGGGAAAGGACCCCAACCAGCAGGCTATCACCCACTGCATGAATGTCAGGCGGACATCAAGTAAGAATTAGACTGGCCTGCCATCCTGGATGCCAGAGCATCCAAGTGACAAACCAGAATGCCAGAGGCACTGCTGCTGGTATGACAGATTTGGAACTGGAAGGGAGCTTAATTCTCAACAGATAAGAATGGGATTTTGGGGGAATTGTTTTGATTAGAAAATTTAAGGAAAGAGAATCAACCAACAATTTTCTCAATGCAACGTGCCCAATTAAATAGTCATTGATTTTGAGAGAAAATAAGCTGGGATCAGGTTCCACAAGTTCAACCTAAATGGCAAATTATTTGGAAAATGGGTGGGTTAGTTCCCTGGGAACTGACATCACAAAATTTCGGCAGTGGGGCAAGTTGCAATCAATTTGACCTAAGCAGTAAACTATTTGGGAATGGTCAGGTTAGCTCCCTGGAAACTGACATCACATTGGTAGTGGACTGAGTTGCAGCCAGTTTGACCTAAGCGGTGAACTATTCAGAAATGGGCTGGTAGTTCCCTGGGGACTGAGATCGCTAAATTTGGCAGTGGGCCAAGTTGCGGTCAGTTTGACCTAAGTAGTAAACTATCTGGGAATGGGCAGGTTAGCTCCCTGGGGACTGACATCACAAAATTTGGTGGCGGGCTGAGTTACAGTCAGTGGCATTGCATCAGGTGCAACGCCCAATTTGCTGGCAGTAATCTGCCCATTGGGGGTGATGCCTGACAAATTTGGGAGGGGGGATTTTTTTCATCATTGTGTACATTAAATTGCAACCGTCAGGCGTTCCAGCCAATAGCTCAGTCTACATACCCTTTTCGACCATTTGAAATCTGAGTATCAGGCTGATTGCCACTCAAATTAGTTGCAATCGATTTCATTTTGGTGATCTCAGCACAGATTTTACTGATTCTTCATAACAGTTCTGCTGAGAAGAGTGCGAGTACCAGATGAAGCACAGCATCCGCTGAACAGACAGAGCTGTGGGATGAGGCTTGGCAGGAGATGGAAGCACTAGGTGACTAAAGCTCACTCTCCAGGAGCTGGGCCACTTCATTATATGAAGTCCCTCAGCTCCACTCCTTTCCCCAGCATAGCTGAGCCACTATGTCCCTGAAGGGGGCGCGCCAGGAAGCCAAATGGCTGACGAATTTGGAAAGGAGCTCTTTCCTGGGTCAGAATGGTTGTGAGGTCCACGTCAGCCTCATCCTTCATCATCTGGATGAAGGGGAAACTGAGGAAGAGGAATGTGGCCTGGGTTGAAAAACCCCGCACCAAGCCACATATGAAAGAAGAAATTGAAATCATGGACTTGTGGTTGTTGGCACACAATGGTTTGCATGACCTTAAAGGAAAAAGAGACATACAGCTTATTGTCCAGTCAAGGGGGTAATGTCACGCATCTATATGGCTGGACAACAAGCCACAATTATGACCAACGAATCATTGGAGGAATTCCACCAAAGATTCAATGGGCAGAATCTGCTGAGGATGTTTCAGAGCTATAAGTATTCAATTGCCTTAGGATGAGGCGATAATGGGTTATAATGGATCATATCAGATTGCCTTCAAAATAGGGCAATAAGGCGATGTTGACATTTGACAAAAAAAATTCAGATTGCCTCAAATCAGAGCAATACAGAATTAAAGAACTAAAATCTGAAACCAATGAGAATATGGTTAAACTAATAAACTAAGCAAAAGAGTCAGTATCAATGAGGTTGTTAGTATATCATCAAAAGAAGGGAATTGACAGGAGGAGGTTTTTAGATAGTAAAGAAAAAGGAAATAAGAGGGAGTGGACTAGAAGAGATCCGCCGATTTATTATATTAAAATAAAAAGTGTATTTTGGGGAATTTGCTCCTGTTTTATTATAAATCATTTGTTTACAAGGGTTCTGAGGAACTGGCAATTGTCATATAATCCGTTCCAATTGTTCAGTGGGCGTAACCCTGTGCAAAAAACCCTTTATCAGATATATAGAGAATCTCCAAAACTCAACACCACCCAAATCAATGAGTAAAAGGGCATCCCACTTTAGTCTTATCAGCACATTACTATACCATCCAGAAATCAAGTAATTGACCTGACAGGGCTGACAATTAATATCCATGAACGACTTTATGGTGAAGTATATCAACCAAGGTCTAAATCTTGATTTGAACCAACATTTCCCCTGGTATTATCATTTATGGCCATGGAGAAATACACATCTTGTGTAAAAACCTGAAAAATCGGCCCATCTCCATCAAGTGACATCAAACAATCACATTTCTGCATCTGTTCCCTACCTTGAAAATTCACTCATTCCATGAGTTTAAAACTTTAGTTGAATTAGGGCTCCCCAATAATTTCCTACTCAGCATCAATAATGTCATCCATATGGCTGATTTAAGCAACCTGACCAACTCTGCGAAAAGCCAAGCTCAGGAGTTATTTTCTAAATATTGGGAGATATTTGCACAAGATGATTTTGACTTGGGATGTGCTAAGTGTGTCATCCACAATATCAATACTGGAGATCATAAACCAATTCAATTATGCCCAATTAAATGCTCAAAATCATCAGAAGAAGCTGTATCCAAGGAGATTAAGGAACTCCTCAATTGTGGCATGTTAGTGCCTTCAAAAAGTCCATGGGTGGCACCAATTTTAATAGTGAAGAAAAAGGATGGAAGCAACCAAGTAGAAATTGATTATTGGAAGTTAAACAAACTCACAAAGAAGGACTCATACCCTCTGCCACAAATTGACAATATTTTGAATAGGCTAGGGGGCGTGAAGTTCTTCTTGGCAATGGACCTTATCAGAAAATATTGGCAAATAGATCTTCCTGAAGAGGAGCGCAAGAAATGTGCAATTAAAACCTAAGAGGGCCTATTCCAGCTGATGAGAATGCCTCAAGTGCTCTGTAATGCCCTGGCTACCTTCTAAAGGGCTATGAACACAAATCTGGGAGAATTGAAGTTGTCATGTGTACTAGTGTACCTTGATGATATTAACGTTTTCAGCTGAACTTTTGATGGCCACCTGGAACACTTAGAGGAGGTTTTCAGAAGGCTAGCAGCTGCAAACTTAAAATCAAGCCCAAAAAGTGTCAGTTCTTCATAGACCAGCTGGAATATATCAGATTTGTAATTGAAAAAATGGGTCTTAGGCCCCAGCCCTCTAAGCCATATGCCATGGAATTCCAAAATAAAACGGCCCAAATCCAAGCAGCGTGATATCCAAGTATTCCTAGACATGATCAGATACCATCGCCAATTTATTGCTAACTTCACACAACTCAGGGAGCCACTTTTTTATCTAATTAAAGATAATGTCCCATTCAACTGGACTCCAGCTTGCTAGAATGCATTTACCCAACTCTGATTGGCCCTATTGAACGCGCCTGTTATTTGATACCTGGACTTTGACTGTGAATTTATTGTCCAAACTGAAGCATCCTAACAGCAGTGGGGCTTTGTTATCCCAAGTTGGGGAAGATGGTGAAGAACATCCAGTTGACTTTGCTGGCCAGACCTTAAATATTCATGAGAGAAATTACACGGTGATGGGACAAGAATGCTTAGCTGTTATATATGCTTGCAAGCAATTTTAGGTCTATCTCCATGGCACTCATTTCAAAGTTGTTACCAATCTTGCTTCCCTAAGATGGCTGAACAATTTAAGGGAGTCTGAGGGCCGATTAGCCCGCTGGGCATTAAAGCTTTAAGAGTATGACTACACAATTGATCATCAAGCTGGGGAACAACATCAAAACGCCAATTGTCTATCCCAACTACCCACCATTGCAACACTTAGTCATGATGCCAATGAGTTGTTTAAGAAAATGATCAGCGGAGAGTAACAAGATGAGCCCTAATCCATCAAAAACTATTATCAGATTTACAAAAAAATACAACTATCAAAAATAGGATGCTTTACAAGATTGTTGAGGGCAAGAAATATCTTTTCAAGACCCTCAGCCCAAACAGACCTAATAATGGCAGCGCATAAGGCCATAGAGCATGGCAGATTCAAAAAATAACGAAAGAACATCTGAAGAAATCCTACTATTGGGAATCTATGCATTTTGACATCCAAGAAATGTTAGAATGCTGTGTGGAGCGTCATGGCAAAAAAACGTTCCAAAAAAGCACATCTTGTTATCTTGTTGAGCCCAAGTTCACTTGGCACAATGTATCTATTGACGTTGTCACCCACTTCCAACAAGCAATATGAAGTTCAAGTACATTATTGTAGCCATTGACCACTTGACAAAATTGGGTCGAGGCCAAGGCTATTTAGGAAGCAGGAGCAGCAACTACATCCAAGTTTGTTCTTGAAAACATCATTCACAAGCATAAATATCCCCAGGCTATTCTTACTGATATTAGAAACGAATTTTATCACCAATGTCCTTTCCAAACTCAACCAATTAATTTGAGTACAAGTTGTGCTTTCTGCTCCCTATCATCCTGAAACTAATGGTACAGTTGAGCGCGCAAACAGGACGTTGGTGAACATTATCAGGAAATTAACTTTAGCCAAACCATTCATATGGAGAACTTATCTAAGTCCAGCTGTATCTGCCTACAATGCTCCTTTCATTTGTCAATGAGGATGTCTCCTTTTCAAGTATTATATGGAAGACATCCGGCATACCAACGCTACTATATTTGGTCCTAGAAGATCCTGGTGAAACCACTTATCCTCAATATGGTAAGAAGCTTGCAGATACTATAATCAAACTACAAGCTCAAGGCTTTGACAACAGATTTGCCGTGAAAAAGGCTAACTTTAAAAGGACTTAGAAATTCACTACAAATTGGCTGAATTTGAAGTTAACAATGAAGTTCTATTTTGCAACACCAATGGATTGGGCCAATTGCAAAAGTTAGATTGCATCTGGGTAGGGATTTTTGAAACAATTGAGAAGACATCTTATTTCATATACACATTCAAGGATATTAGGACCAGCCATATATACAACCAAGTCCATGCAAAATTTCTAATAAGGTTCAATAAGCTGTCCAATTAAGAAAAATAAAATAAAATCTTTTTAAATAAAATAAATAATAAATTAAAAATGCTAAAATTATATTTATATTTAATAACATTTTATTCTAATCAATACTTTAGTTTGCACTTGAGGATGGAGAGAGAATCCAACAACAGAACATTGGCAATTAGGGCTTAAGTTAAAGCTATGCACTTGGCCTACTTTATTGGCAGTTTGGGCCAAAATTAACAGATGACCAAGATTAATAAAGGCTAATTTAAATCTTAGGGCTTATGTTTGAGTCAAGTGGGGGAATATGTCAGATTCTGATGGTTGACCTAAAATAAACTCTTTGACAACCAACAGATCATACTGAAGTTTTATCTTTCCCATAACAATCACTTTAGTTGCTACAATTTGATTTGAACAGCAAGTTTTTGATAATCACACAGGAGAGATGCGCGATTTTAATAATAAATCTAATACAACCTGGGCGAGCGTCACATCAAGAGGTGCACAAAACGGTGCACCCAATGGCAAGCAACGCCCTGGAGGGGGACCAGGAACCTAAGCCGCCAAGAAACCACAAACTTAAACATCATTCGGGTTTATGGTATTTTCTACAAAGCAAGATCAATACTCTGCATTGAAATTACCTTTCCTGAGGGAAAAAGAATAGTGTGCACCACGCGCACCATATTAAACAAAGCAAAAACTTTGTTCATCTCCTTTGACTTGCTCCCTACCAACCTTCCCCATAAGGTAATCGAGGAGGAGCTCTGCAAAGGGCTTGTAGCCTATGGAGAAATTGTGCAAATTGAACTACAACGATTTCGCCTGATGCCAACCCTGTGCACAGGCAAAGCTATTGCCATAATCAACCCGCTCCCCAAAGTGGAAGATGACCTATCAAGAATCCCCTGCACAGCAGAGTTTCACTTCGTGGATGGGGGACAATCATCCGCATTCTAAATTACACTGGAACGTGCACCACCTATATGCAACCACTGCAGTTCATTAGGACACAAGGAACACACATGCCCTGTAAAGGAGGGATTAATGGAAGCAGAATACTGTGAGGAAGCCATGGATGAAATTAACGAAAACTTCGCCAGAATAACTGATGGCCACCACCCATTCCGCTGGGGTGAGGATGGAATTTATTCCATCGTGAACCCAATTACATATAAACAACGCAAAGTGGCACAAAAAGCCCGCAAGCAGGCAGTGGCTGAGGTGGCAGTGCATGCGGAATCATCCTTCAATCCCAGACAAATTCAAGATGACATAGCAGATATACACCAAGCCAACCAAACAGAACAATATGCCCAGGTTGAAAATTTTCACAGCAACTTGACTGAGTCACCAAGCGACATCAATCATGCACACTCTTAGGAACAATTCAGCTGCAATATGGGCGAAAATGTGGTGCACAATTCTCCAAATTTGAGCCCCAAAATCATTGAATCCAATCAGCACCTTCTCATTGAACCATCATGAGACACGTGCGGAAAAAGATAACACAAATTCCAAAAACTGCAATTCCTGCAAAAAAATCAGGTCAGAACAAGGGAACTGGCATTGTCACTGAGAGTTGGAGTGCAGATGCAGAGCATGGCCAAAATGAGACGCGGTGGGTTAAGGCCAGAGGGCCCTCCCAACTGCTCCTGAGGCGCCACGGGCACCTCAGTGTCAATAGGGACACTAAATATCGCGGGATCCAGGGCTCAAACGTCCCAAGCCAAAAAGCTGGACATTCTGCAAAAACCCCTTGTAGACATCTTGGCCATCAAAGAAACCCACTGTCTACAGGGGGAAGAAGGATCCTGGTTAGCCAGGGTCTCCTCATCCCAATCGGTGTGGACATCTTACTGTGGGGTGATCATCCAAAATAACAAAAAATTAAAAATTACAAACTCCTCATCATACCTTCATGGCCACGTCCTGGTAGCAATGATCACATGCCAAGAGGAAACAATCTCGATAGCATGCATCTAAGCACTGTGCACCGCAGCTGAGAGAAAACAATTTCTCAAGACTGTTCCAACACTCACCCTCTCACCAGATACCATCCTGTTGGGCGACTTTAACTGCTGGGATAACCCCAACATGGACTGATGGCCTAACCCAGGGGATACCCACCGGGGAACATTGAATTCCGTGCAATGAAGGCATCCCTTGGCCTACATAATGCCCTCCCCCCAGTTCACCACTCTTTCCCCACATGACATGGCTAAACATACATGAGGGAGCGCTCATATCAATGAGTTGCATTGACCACATCCTCATTCCGCAATCCCACCAATCAAGAATCTCCAAATTTTCAACAAAAAAGTCAATTTTTCCAACCACTGACTAGTTTCAGTGCAGCTCTTGCCAACCTGAACCCACGCACAGGCGTCGCCCTGGAGGAAACTACATCTAGAAAACATAAAATTGCCCAAAATATCTGACTGGGTTGAACATGAGGCTATGAACCCAGAATTCACAGCCCCGTTCACTTCAGATCCCATTGTAACCTGGGCAAAATTCAAAACAGAACTAATCACAAAAACTCAACATCTTGCATCATGTAAGTACACCGGCTGACACAGCCACAATCAGACGTACCTTGGCGGAACTGGATCACATCAAGCTAAACACCCTGAGATCCGGTTATAGCCCCAACTGGGGGCGCAAATGGGCGGAAATATCCGCCCACCTAAACACCCTCATCTTCGAGCACCAACACAGTATCAAAGTATAGAACAAAGGTAAGTTAATAAAGGAAGGTGAAACATGTTCTACATACTTCTTCCGCCAATTCCACTTCTGTGGCAACCAGCCTGCATGCACACAGGCCCGCAAAGCTGACAGCACCATGGCAACTGACCCTGAGGAGGTCAAGGTGGAAGTACACCATTATTACACTGAATTATACGATGATACACCAACCAACCCACAAAAAAATCACAAAATTTATACAAACTGCCAGAATACAAAGCACACCGCAGGACTACAATATATTAAATCTAATAACTTGGGAGGAGCTTTCGGATACAATCCACAGTGCACCACATAGGAAATGCCTAGGGCCTGATGGGTTACGCTATGAATTTTACAAAAAATAATTCAAGCAAATTTCCCCCTCCTCTTAACATCTATGAACCAGTGCTTGCTGGAAACACGCCTTCTACCTGATGGCCATGAATCATATGTCATAACTCTGTTTAAGAAGGGTGACAATTCGGACCTGGCTAACTGGCATCCAATTGCACTCTCTAATACAGATACAAAAATTCTAACAAAAATTTTAGCAGCCAGATTAGCCGCAATAGCCTCTAACGTCCTGTCACCCATCTTTTTTGGGTTTATAAAATGGCGCTTAATCTGGAACAACATACACCCTGTTGCAAACATATGTCAGTCCAAAGCAACAGGAGCCCTGATCTTCTTAGATCAGGAAAAGGCATACGACCGCATTAGTTGGCCATACCTAAAGGAATGCCTGCACGCTTTCAAACTTCCACCCAGATTCATAAACTGGGCGATGCTCCTTGCAGAATCTGCAAACATGGCTGTATGTGGCCCTGGCTTCCTAACTAACAAGATCACACCACACAGTGGGCTCAAACAAGGGGACCCCCTCAGCCCACTGCTATATATAATTTCAGTTTTGATCCACTCCTCCGCATAACTGACTCATGCCTCATGGGCATAACTGCACAAGGCCAGCCAACAGTCAAGATACTGGCCTTTGTGGATGACTTCATGACAGGTATAGCTAACAACAAAGATTCCCAACAGCTGGAATGCACCCTAGAGGTATACTCCATGGTGAGCAACGCATTGCTCAACAAAAGGAAAACAGAAATAATTCTCTTGGGCAAGTACACTAACAACTGGGCCACAACACCTGAGCCTCACTTCCCCATACGAAAGAAAAACCCACTCAATTTACCCTTTGCATCATCTCCCACCACCATTCCTGTCTGCCACCTTGGGATATAGCTGAAAACAGGAGAATATATCAATGAGACAATTGAGAACAATCTATTAATGTGGGTATCCAACCGCGTCGCCTCCCTCAAGGGAAGATCCCCAGGACTAATGCGGTGAGTAACAGTTGCTAACTCACTCATCCTCCCAATACTATGGTACCCTGCCCACGTGATCGCCTTCTCACCCACCTTCATAACTTCAATCCGCGCGCTCATCCAGGACTGGCTGTGGTCTGGATCCCGTCCACCCATAAGGATGGAAACACTCCTTGGCCCACGCTCCAGCGGAGGTATGGGACTAATGAATTTTTAAAACCACGCCAACTGCATCCTGGGCACCTGGATAAAGGAAGTCCTTGCCCCAGACCTCCCACAGCAACACTGGTCCAGGGCAGCGAGAACTATTTTGCACAGGAGCTCAAAATAACCAACCCACATAGCCCACCCAGACTACTATCATAGCTTGCTAAATGCCCCACTGCAACAGGCCCTCATGGAACCCCCTCACTTCAAACGCATCCTCCGAGCCATCTGCTGTATGGGATGGACCATAGAGAACATGGGCACTGTGCAGGGAATGAGATGACCCAGCTCCCACTTACAATTAGAATTCAGAAAACCACCCCAGAGAGACATGCTTTCTATGACCCCAACCATTGCTAGAATCAAATACCTAGATGTGTTGGACATTCCCTACAACTTAACCACACAGAAGGCAGTGTAGAAAATGACGCACCACCCACTCCTACAGCCAAGGGTAAAAGCCAACACCTGGCGCTGTCTGAGAAGGACCTATAGGATGGCGGACAGCTCCAATTCTCTCCACACAACCTGAGCAGTATGTGGAGTGGAGGGCTCTCTGTACCACCGCCTAGAAACATTCCCCCCAACCAAAGCCATATGGCGGGAGGCCGCGCGCCTGCTTAAGCTCCAAAACGAGCAAGAATTTTCTATCTCAAAGAGCCTCCTCATGCTCCAGATCAAATTTACCAATCCCATCTACCCTCCTCTCCCTAATGATACCCATTGCAATGTGGAAAATTCACACCATTGCCTTAGATGCGTTCAAGGGCACAGTCCCAACCATCCATGGGGTTATCAATAGGTTCCACGTCCACTTATTGGAGCACTTCCAAGCCTGGCTCTATGGATATATGAGGCTAAGGCAACAGGCGCTCATAGAATCATGGTTTCCACTCTGGTTCCTCCACACAGACCCCTTCCTTTACACCTGCTCCATAGCAGGGGAAACCCCCTTGTAGTAGCACACTAACCCCAATACCTGGCAGTCCCGCTGGCAACAGGGGTAACCTGAGTCCCCCAAGGTGCCCAATTTTATCTACCTTCACTTCCCCCTCTTTTTCCACATATACTCGGTAATTCCCGTCCCCTGGTCATCTTGCCTCAGTTAAATAAAACAGATCATACTGAAATTCTCCCAATACCCAAGCTAATATTCTATTTCTTAACTTAAAGCCTATTACTATTTACACGTCTCAGGACAAGCATCTCAACGTTAAGTTAATCAATTATTCTATCAAAATCTTGGGCCCAAATACACTCGCACATTCAGGATTATTATCACAGCAATAAAACTTAGCAATTGGTCTCAACTAATCAGGAACAATATAATGTATCAGCATAAGAAATCGTTCAGGATCTACACAAAGATAAAATCTAAAAACCCTTATATAAATAAATGAATGTAATGTGATAAATTTTCTGCCCTGGGGCAAAATTCATATGTCAATCCTCATAAATGGCATGATAGTACTTGCACATGGACTGTTCAAATGGGAGTACCTAGTGCTATCAAGAGAAGCCTTCTGACGGCCCAATTAGTGGTGTGTCATTTACCCCAATTGATGCCAAAATTTCACAGATGTATTTCATCAGTAGTATGACAAAACTCAAATTGAGAGGATCCTAGGACAATTTTGCATGTTCTTATTGTAAATTTTATCCCTGAAGTCCTCCTGGATATGAGAGTCTTTTGCCACTAGTAAGCCTAGCAATAGGTCATAATCATATCAGAGCAAGGGCTGAACTGAGGTGAGAAATATTCTGTTGAAATTGCATGCTCAAATGTGTTTAGGAGATGCCCTAGAGGTATTATAATGATGCATGGCCTAATAATAATTTTCAAATATGGTCTTAATAAAGATTTATTTTATTTAATCTATTTACTGGGTTTTTCTAAAGTCTCTTGTGAAGAGTGTCAACAAGCTGGAATCCAAGAATCCACAGCTTGTAACTTTGCCTGCCTCAGAAGAAGTTCCCAATTATGAAGGAAAAATTTCTGCCCAATATTGACCAGAAGAGTCAGGGTTAATTAAATATGCCTAGTGAGTTTCCAAACGGTTAAAATACCTTAAGCCACAGTCAAACTTGAAGATCAAGTGGCCAACCTTTGTTTCATTTAAGCATGCAGGATCTAAATTATCAAGTGATCAATCCTCAGAATTTAACAATCTTTAACTGCTTACTAAAACCATTGTGCTTATTAATTAACAAATAGCCACCAACTGCTTGTCAAAACCATTGGAACTTTTTAATCAACTGAATATCATACTACTCAGCTAAAACAATATACAATTACCAAAAAAATTATATATAAATTTTATTTGAGGTGGTCCAACCTGAGGATGATACCGCACTAATTAAGGATTTGAATAAATGGGAAAGGAGGATAAAACTTGGAAAACCACCATGTGTAGTGTATTAAAGGCCAGGAACTCTATGGAATGCCTTGATATTTGCTATCTCAGTTTGGGGCATTGGTGTGAAATACTAACACAGTCATAATTGTCCCCTACCCAAAGTTCATCTACCATTATTGGACTTGGGGAGGCAGTGGTAGTGAGTCCATATTCTACTACATGGGGTATCCTTCCCTAAATTATATATAAATTTTAAATATATCTTTGAGGTGGGTCAACCTTGGGACAAATATACCACACCAATTTTTCTTTAGCCAGAACAGGTTTCAAACTTGTGATGAACAAAACCTGCACTAGAGTGGAAGCAGGAAAACCCTGCAGGCTAACCACCTCTATATATATAAATTTTACTTTTATATTTTTTAAAGATAAGCTGAACTGGGGATGGAAATTACCAAAAATACTTATTATATATTAAAAAAAAATTTATTTTAAAAATTAAGAATCTGGCTTCAAGATATATATGGACCCCAGTCTATCCACCTATACAAAAAATTTCAAAGCTCAGTATGCTGTATTTTTGCAGGGCATCATGTATACATAAACGCTCGTCCTATTAATATAGATAAAATCTAATCCAAAACTTGCTTAGTTTTCTTAAAGTCTTAGCAAGCCAGAAGTTACTTTTAACAATTTAGTATACGCTTATCTAAAATTCAATTGTTACTCATGATAGTTAAGTTTATATCTACTGGTTTATGATCAGTTCATTTTAGTTCAGAAATTTTGACTTAATACTAAATAGTACACACACGCTTTGCTATGGTGTTTATAACTTATCAGATTTTTAATTCTTTTAACTCCATATCATTAATTAAATAATGCTATACAGGATGGAGGAAATTATGTTTGTCCTAGTTATAACAGGTTCAAACCTGTTACAAAATTTTTACCCCATCTTAGCTTGTGGTTATAGGTGTGCGCAATTACAGCCAGCTTATAACTTACCAGATAATTCTTTTATTTAACCGAGGTAAGCCAACCAGGGGATGGACATTACCAAATATATGTGAAATTAAGAGAATAACCAACAAATATAAAATTGGGCACCCCAGGGTACTCAAGTTACCCCTGTTGCCAGCGGGACTGCCAGGTATGGGGGTTTGTGTGCTACTCTGAGGGGGTTTCCCCTGCTATGGAGCAGGTGTGAAGGAAAGGGTCTGTGTGGAGGAACCAGAGTGGGAACCATGATTCTATGAGCGCTTTTTGCCTTGGTCTCATATATCCATAGAGCCAGGCTTGGAAGTGCTCTAGTAAGTGGACATGGAATCTGTTAATAATCCCATGAATGGTTGGGACCGTGCCCTTGAACGCATCTAATGCATTTGTGTGGATTGTCCACATTGCAATGGGTATTATTAGGGAGCGGAGGGTAGATGGGATTGGTGACTCAATCTGGAGCGCGAAGATGCTCTTTGATATTGAGAATTCCTGTTCGTTATGGATCTTGAGCAGGCGTGCGACTTCCTGCCATATAGCTTTGGTTGGGGGGCATGTTTCTAGGCTGTGATGTAAGGATCCCTCCCCTCTACATACTGCACATGTTTTATAGAGGGAGTTGGAGCGGTCCACCATCCTATAGGTCCTTCTCAAACAGCGCCAGGCATTTGCTCTTATCCTTGGTTGTAGGAGTGGGTGGTGTGTCATTTTCCGCATTGCTTTCTGTGTGGTTAAATTATAGGGAATGTCCAGCATAACTAAGTATTCTATCCTAGCTATGCTTGGGGTTGTTGCGAGCATATCCCTCTGGGGGTGGTAGCTGGGTTTCTTAATTTGAATTGGGGACAGGGCCATCCCCTTCCCCATATAGTACCCATGTTCTCTATGGTCCATCCCATATGGTAGATAGTTCAGAGGATATGTTCGAAATGAGGGGAGGTTCCATGCGGTCCCGTTGCAGTAGGGTGCTTGGCAAGGTATGAAAGTAGTCTGGGTGGACTATGTGGGTTTGTTAATTTGAGCGCCTGTGTAAAGTTAGTCCTTGCTGCTCTGGACCAATGCTGTTGCGGGAGGTCTGGAGCAAGGACTTCCTTTATCCATGTACCTAGGATGTGATTGGTATGGCTTTTGAAATCTATTAGTCCCATGCCTCCGCTTGAGCGTGGGCCAAATAGTGTTTCCATCCGTATAGGAGGGTGAGAGCCAGGCCACAGCCAGCCCTGGATAAGCGCGCGGATTGATGTTATAAAGGTAGGTGAGAAGGCGATCGCGTGGGCCTGGTACCACAGTATTGGGAGGATGAGCGAGTTAGCAACTGTAACTCGTCCTGTTAATCCTGGGGCTCTTCCCTTGAGGGAGGCGACACGTTTGGATACCCGTTGTAACAGTTTACTTTCCATTGTCTCATTAGCATACCCCCTGATTCTAGCCAGATTCCAAGGTGCCGGACAGGAGTGGTGGTGGGAGGTGTTGCAAAGGGTAAAATGATTGGGTTTTTTCTTCGTGTGTTGGTATGAGGTTCTGATGTTGTGGCCCAATTGTTTGTGTATTTGCCTAAGAGGATGATTTCTGTCTTTCTTTTATTGAGCGATGCATTGCTCACCTTGGAGTATTCCTCTAGAGTGCGTTCCAGCTTTCAGGCATCTTCATTGTTTGCTATACCTGCTATGCAGTCATCCGCAAAGGCCAGTATCTTGACTGTTGGTTGTCCTTGTGCGGGTATCCCCATGAGACGTGAGTCAGTTACTCAGAGGAGTGGGTCAAAGCTGAAATTGTATAGCAGTGGGCTGAGGGGATCCCCTAGTTTGAGCCCTCTGTGTGGTTTATTCTTATTTGTTAGGAATCCAGGGCCGCATACAGCCATGGTTGCAGATTCTGTTAGGAGCATCGCCCATTTTATGAATCTTAGTGGGAGTTTGAAGGCATGTAGACATTCTTTTAGGTATGGCCAGCTAACACGGTCATACGCCTTTTCCTGATCCAAGAAGATCAGGGCACCAGTTGTTTTGGATTGGCAAATATCTTCAACAGGGTAAATGTTGTTCCAGATTGAACGCCATGGTATAAACCCAAACTGGTTGGGTGATAGGTCGTCAGATGCAATTGCACCTAATCTGGCTGCTAAAATTTTTGTTAGAATTTTTGTGTCAGTGTTGGAGAGTGCAATTGGGCGCCATTTGGCCAGGTCCAACTTGTCACCCTTTTTATACAAGGTTATAATGTAGGATTCATGACCTCCTGGTAATAGGCGTGTTTCCAACAAGCTCTGGTTCATAGACGCCAATAGGAGTGGGGCGATTTGTTGAAAATATTTTTTGTAAAATTTATAGGTTATCCCATCAAACCCTGAGCATTTCCTATGTGGTGCACCGCGAATTGTCTCCCAAAGCTCCTCCCATGTAATAAGGGATAGTATATTTTAATTTGGTGGTGTACTTTGTATCTTGGCAGTTTGAATAAATTCTTTAATTTTTGTGAATCTGTTGGCGTTTCATAATATAATTCAGTGTAATAATGGTGTACTTCCGCCTTGACCTCCTCAGGGTCAGTTGCCACGGTGCCGTTGGTCTTGCAGACCTGTGTGCACGTGAGCTGGTTTCCATGGGAGTGGAATTGGTGGAAAAAGTATGTTGAACAGGTTTCGCCTTCCTTTATGAACTTACCTTTGTTTGATACTTTGATTCTGTGTTGGTGTTCGAAGATGAGATTGTTAAGTTGGGCAGAAATTTCTGCCCATTTGCGTCCCCAGTTAGGGCTATAGCCAGATCTCAGAGTATTTATTTCCAGGTGGTCTAGTTCCGCCAGGGTACGCTTGATTGTGGCCGTGTTTGCGGTATACTTGCATGATGCAATATGTCAGGTTTTGTTGATTAAATCCTTTTTGAAAATTTCCCATGTTCTGATGGGATCCAAGGTGAATGGGGCTGTTAATTCTGGGTTTGTAGCCTTGTTTTTGACCCAGTCAGATATCTTGGGCAATTTTATATTTTTTGGGTGAAGCTTTCTCCAAGGCGACACCTGTGTGTGGGATTAGGTTGGTGCTAACTGCACAGTAACTAATCGGTGGTCAGAAAAAATTGATCTTTTTCGTTATAATTTGGAGATTCTTGAGCGGTGGAATTGTGAGATGAGGATGTGGTCAATGCGACTCATCAATATGAGCGCTCCTTCATGTATGTTGGGCCTCGTCATGTGTAGAAGGAGTGGTGAACTGGGGGGAAGAGCATCCTGTAAGCCAAGAGATGCCTTCATTGTGCGATATTCAATGTGACCAGGTGAGTATCCCAGAGGATTAGGTCATCGATCTGTATTGGGGTTATCCCAGCAGTTGAAATCGCCTAACATAATGGTATCTGGTGGGAGGGTGAGAGTAGAAATGTTTTCAAAAATTGCTTTCTCTTGGTTGCAGTGCACAGTGCATAGATACATGCTATCGAAATTATTTCCTCTTGGCATGTGATCATTGCTACCAGGACGTGGCCATGAAGGTATGATGAGGAGTTTGTAATTTTTAATTTTTTGTTATTTTGGATGATCACCCCACAGTGAGATGTCCATACTGATTGTGATGGTGCGACCCTGGTTGACCAGAAAGCTTCTTCCTCTTGGAGACAGTGGGTTTCTTGGATGGCCAAGATGTCTACAAGAGGTTTTCGCAGGAATTCCAGATTTTTGGCTTAGGACGTATGAGCCCTGGCTCCCGCAATGTTTAGCATCCCTATTGACACTGAGGTGCCCGTGGCGCCTCAGGAGCAGTTGGGAGGGCCCTCTGGCCCTATCCCACCGCGGCTCATTTTGGCCATACTCCACGTCTGTACTCCAACTCTTTCACTGCCATTGTTGGTTCCCTTGATTTGACCCAATGATTCAAGGGAATTGCAGTTTTTTGCATTTGTATCAACTTTTCCCGCACAGGTCTCATGTTGATTTGATGCAGATTGTTGATTAGATTTTATTTTTGAGTTTCAACTTTGTTGAATTGTGCACCACATTTTCACCAAAATTGCGGTTGCATTGTTCCTCAGTATGTGTATGACTGATGTTGCTTTGTGACTCAGTCCGGTTACTGTGAAAATTTTTGACCTGGGCATATTGTTCTGATTGGTTGGTTCAGTGAATTTCTGAAATATCCTCCCAAATTTGTCTGGGGTTAATGGCAGACTCCGCGTGTGCTGATGCTTCAGCTGCTGCTTGCTTGCGGGCTTTTTGTGCCACTTTATGTTGTTTACTTGTAACTGGGTCCATGATGGAGTATAGTCCATCTTCACCCCAGCGGAATGGGTGGTGACCATCAGTCATTTTGGCGAAGTTTTCATTATCTTTGTCCATTGCTTCTTCACAAAAATCATTTTCCATTAAGCCCTCTTTCACAGGTCATGCATGTTCCTTGTGGCCCAGTGAGCCACAGTGGTTGCAAATGGGCGGTGCACGTTCCAGTGTAACTTGGAATGCAGCTGACTGGCCCCCATCTGTGAAGTGAAATTCTGCTGTGCGGGGAATTCTGGATAAGTCCTCTTCCACTCCTGGGAAGGGGCTTAATTACAGTGATAGCTTTGCCTGTGCACAGGTCAGGCATCAAGCGTAATTTCTGTAATTTGATTTGTTGAATTTCTCTGTAGGCCATGTAACCTTTGCAGAGCTCCTCCTCTATTACCTTATGAGGAAGGTTGGTGAGGAGCAAGTCAAAAGAGATGAACAAAGTTTTCACTTTGTTCCATCTGGTGCGTGGTGTGCACAATTTTTTTGCCCTCAGGGAGGGCAATTTCCACACAGATTTTTGCTGCGGCATCAGCTTCATCAGCTGTTTCAAAACCAATATTGATCCAGCTGCAGCCCATGTTGTTGGTGGCTACATACACCGCATGAGGGAAAAGTGAGGGCTGTGCCTCACATGTTTTCTCCTACAGGGTCGGTGACTCATCCCCAAGGAAGAGTCTGATCCCATGCTCCACCTTTGACAAAGGTTGGTTGAATTGAATGTACATATATTGCACATGCTTTACAGTAAATACTATAAACCCAGATGGTGTCTGAGTTTGCGATTTTTTTATGGATTGGGTTCCTGGTCCCCCTCCAGGGCGTTTTTTGCCCTTAGTTGCACCCGTTAAGCGCACTGCTCACCACGATGCTTGCCCATGTATTATTTTGTTGATAAAGTCGCCCATCTTTCCTGTGTGTGATTATCCAAATTTGCTGTTCAAATTGAATCATAGTAACTAAAGTGGTTGTTACAAGAAAGAAAAGCTTTTACCAGATAATTCTATACTTATTTTAATTTTTATATCAGTAGATAGCCATCAAAAAATTCATAAAGTATTTAACCTATCAATTATTCTAACCTCCAACCACTTAGCCAAAATCAATTAAGCCTGCCAAAATAACTAAACCATCAAGGGACCATCTAGTACTAAAAAAAAATAACTAAACCATCAATCACTTATCTAAAACTATTGAGCCTATCAAATCAGCCAAAAAATGAACCACCACTCAGCAAAAATCAATATTTGAACTTACAAAACAGCCAAAAACAACTAACCACCAATCAAAACCTATTAAACTATTGATTTAAATGAATATGAAAATGCTCAGCCAAATTACTATATAACTACCATTAGAAATATATATAATATAGACCTTAGAAACTGTTATTTAAATTTATAAGCTTTTATTTAAATAGCATTTTACCAATCACAAACTTTGTAAAGTACTTGTTCCATAATTGGTGATTTGTTATTTTCTAATGAGATAATGCATCCTATATATATAAATAATTAAACATATTGATGCTTTTGTAAAGAAAAGTCTAGGCTAATTCTTATTGATACTTATATTAACACAGATTTTCTTGTGGGCTTAAAGTTTACCTAATGATCCCAATCAATTATTTTTTATATCTGCAGGTAGTTATCAATAAAATTAAGAAAACAAATTAAATTGAATCAATATAAAATTACCAACCACTCAGCCAAACCCAAATAAATCTATTGAATTAACTAAAAATTTTCTGGGAAAAAAAGAACTTCCTTTAAAAAAAGCTTAAAAAGTATGAAATAATCAAGAAATTATGCCTCCTCAATAAAACCCTTTTTTAAGTCAGTGCCATATTTTAAACTGAATTATAGAATTTTGCTTACAAATAAAACTTATATCTTATATCTGGATTGGGTCCAAGTGTAAACTATAAGCAACTTAGAAATATAGTACTGAGTATATAAAATTTAAATACCTATTATAAGTCAGTTAAAATATGGCACTAACTTCAAAAAGGGTCTTATTGAGGAGGCATAAATTCATGATTATTTCATACTTTTTAAAGCTTTTTTAATGGAGGTCCTTTTTTCCCAGAAGTTTTTTCAAGAATGTTCTTTTTTCCCAAAAAAACTTTACCCCCAGTTCTTCCCCCCCAAAAAAAATTATTACATTTTTTAAAAGTGGCTCGTTTTCCTTCTTTTATTAAATATCATTATCTCTATATATTGTCTTTAACCCCTTACTATTTCTCTATAAAAGTAAAACTCATTGTATATCTATTATATAAACTAGACTCATATTCAAATATACTAATCTTGTATTTTATTAAATTTAGATGATTTTATTAATCAAATTATACTAAATTTACTGATCACCATCTACAATACTTCATTTTATTAAATTTAGATGATTCTACTGTTCAAATTATGCCGAATTAACTGATTGCCATCTACAGTAATTCATTTTATTAGATTTGATTGCTTTTATTAGTCAATCTATGTAAATTTATCAATCACTATCTAAAATAATTCATTTTATCAAATTTCGATGAGTTTATTGGCCAAAGTATGCAAAAAAGATAGCCATCTATAATGATTTAAGCTCGTCCTGCTATGATCTCATACTGACTGGATTTTGAACATACCCCAGCCATAGGACGTATCAAAAGTGCTTTGAAGCTAGCGCTTCACCGATGCCGGATTTAAGTTTATCCGGAGTTGTATTAGTCCCACAAGTATCCATCGTTACGAGCCCATTTTAATATACATACTAAATTAATGGGCAAATGCTTGCCCAATACTTACAAAAGTAAAATGGGACCCAAGTTGGAGCATCTTCTATTTTTGAAGAAGATGATCATCCAAATTGGTCCAGTATTCTAAGAGTTATGCGCGAACAAACATAGAAAAAAAGAAAAATCATACATACAGGTCGAATTGATAACCTTCTCCTTTTTAAAAGTCGGTTAAAAATGTCATTTATCTGAAACCATTGAGCCCATCGAATCAACCTAAATCCACCAAACATCACCCAGCCAAAACTAATTGAACTTTTAAATCAACCAGCAACCAAAAACCACCAACCACCCAGCCAAAACCAATTCCTTATTGAATCAACTAATTACTAACTGCTTACTAAAACTGTCAAGCTTATCAATCAACCCAAAACCACCAACTGTTCGCCAAAACCATCTAAACTATCGAATCAACCAAATATCAAACTTTTCAGCCATAGCATTATACCGATTTCCATTAAAAACATATAAGATTTTCACTTCTTACATATAAAACTTTTTATTTTACTATAAAAATTAAAAATCAGGCTTTGAGGTGCACTAAGACCCCCACACATCCACCTATATCCAAATTTTAAAAGCTCTACATGCTGTAGTTTTGGCTGGGCATCATGCACACACACATACTTGCTTTTATTAATATAGATCTATATAATAAAATACATTCACTGACTGATATCTGAAACCTCCATGTCTGATAGGTTTAATCTAATTTAGGTGAGATAATGAGAATTGGTGAATATATTGAATAATTCACCAAATTGCTCACCCAAAACTAAACAAAATCATTATTAGAGTTTTTAAGTAGATTAAGTAAAGTTAGAATAATCAACTCACCATCCACGAGGGCAAAGGCAAAGTTGTTAGCCTGAGTGGCTCAAGGGTAGCGCTGGCACAGCCTATAGGCTGTCAGTGTGAGCTTATCATCTGATGAACTTTAAATACCTTAGCAAAGCAAGGGTATCTGGATGTTTTGTTTATATAACTTTAAAAACCTGCCTAATTTGGCTCCCTTAATCAATAAAATATTTTTGGCAAGTTACATAGAAGTTACCACTGCCTCCCCAAGTTTGATTCTGGTAGATAAACTTTGGGTAGAGGGCAATTATGACTGTGTTGATATTGCACACCAATGTCCCAAACTGAGATAGCAAATAACAATGTGGTACATGGAGTTCCTGCCTATCATACACTACGCATGGAGGTTTTCCAAGTTTTATCCCCTCTCCCATTTCACCAAATCCCCTTAATCAGTGCAGTATCATCCCCAGGTCAGCCCACCTCAAATAAAATTCAAAATGTTATGTAGAAGTTTATCTCCAGTTGGCCCACCTTGAATAAAAAAGTTAAGAAGTTGATTTAGTAGTTTGGAAGACATGTCATGTACAAATGATTTTGAATATAGAGAGATGTTTCAGGTAGCAGTTTGATGTTACTTGATCAATTTGATAGGTTTATTTTTGTTTGGCCGAGTGGTTGGTAGCTTTTGATTGATTTGATAAGATACAGTTTAGCTTTTGGGGTGATTAGTTATTAATTGTTTTGATAAGCTCAGTTAGTTTTAGATGAATGGTTGGTGGTTTTTGGTTGATTCAATTGAGCAATTAAATTTGGCTGAGTGTTTATTATTTATCTAAAGTATAAAATCAAAATTTATAAATTAAATATTGGAATTACTATGGCCACCATAGCAGAGCATGGGTTATGAATGCTAGTAGATTATAAATTTAGATTTACTTCTAGAATCAAAGCATCTAGTGGCATCATAATAATTATGTTCAGTACTGTTATGCACTTTGGAACTATACAAGTTCCAATCCTGTGCAATCAGCCACAATAGGCAGCTAGTGACTGAGCATATAAAATGTTGACCAACACAGCATAATGCTGTGGTCCTTCTTTTTAATAAAATATATTCAGTCTTCTATTATATTTAATATTATATTATAAAACATTATAAAATTATATACTTCAAGCAATTTTTTAAAAAAACTAATATATTACCTTTTATAAAGTAAAAGTTATTTTTATAAGACTTTTATATAAAGTAAGGGGTGGTTAGCTGAGCAGGTAAAACTTCTTCCACCCTAAGTGCAGGTTTTGAGTTTGAAACCTGTACTGGCTAGAAATTTCTTAGTGTGGTATATTTTTCCCAAGGTTGACCCACCTCAAATATTTTTATATATAAAGTACACCTCTGTACTTAGCTTTGATAGTTCAAAAAATTGAAACTAAGTGTAATTATTAATTCAAGAGTAAATAATTAGTATTTTTATAATATAGCTGAGTGGTAAACTCATTATTGTATATTATATATATGACTATATATTATTTTTTTAGTATATATATGACTATATATTATAATCACTTGATAGTCAACAAATTATACCAAGGCTTAAGTTATAAATTCTTTAGTATTTAATAATAGTACCAAAATAAATTAGATATAAGATAATAACTATGATTAGTCAATTTCTGTATATTTCCTCAAGCGCCAGCCATCAAGCTGGACAGGAGTGCATCCTTTTAGAATAAAAAAAGGGGTCAAATTTCAAGGCCTTACCCCACACCCAGATCTCTGACCTAAAGCATACTCTGGATAAAAAATTGGTAGTGTCAGGGTAAATCCTCACATTAGTAGAATTCCTGAGATTACAGATATTATCAGTCAGATCAATAGGATATGTTATGAAGTTAGATTGAACAATTGCATATCAAATGAATTATTTTAGTGAAAATATTTATTTAATCATTAAATCACTTCATTTGAAGCTTTTCTCTCTTGTTGCAATCACTTTTGCAACTTAATCAATCAAGTCTGAATCTAGTTTGATAATCTCACAGAGGAGATTAGTCTGCGCCCATGTCAGGGAGAAGTTGGGAAAGTAAGGTAAGAGGCACAGGTGGTAGGCCCGCGACCTCCAACATGCAAAAATGCCCCGGAGAAACTGGCGGCATAGAAAAAAAATAAGAAAACTGGCAGTCATTATTTCCCCAGAAATCCTCACTTGGCAAGCGTGATGCAACCAGTACATCAACACGCCATACTCCCAACCACTCTTGTCAGTGAAATATGGAGTCTGGGTGTTTCTGGACATCCAACAAACAGCTTTATGAAAGAAATTTTGTGGGGATGTGCACACTTTTTTCCTGACCACGGTGTACGTTGCACCTCACTCCATGCCATGCAGTTAGCTGGACCTCAGTTTTGAAAGCAAGGAGGCAGCAGATGAGGCTGCTGCAGTGTGCGTAGTGATTGACCTCCCTGAAGGGCAATGGGTCATCAAAACCAATGCACCAGATAGACAAAATTTAACCAGATTTTCCTCACGTTCAACTTTTTGCCCACTACAGTTAAACGTGCCATTCTGGAGCAGCACCTGAAAGATGGTCTTACCATATATGGCGAAATACAATCCTTCAAGATGCAACGCTTTATGCTGATGCCACACCAATGCACTGGCAAAGCTATTGAAGTTCTGACTCCAACTGAGGAGATTGCAAAGGACCTAACCCAGATCCCGCACTCCACATATATCAATATCAAAGGGCATACCACCCACCCTTTCTGCATAACTGTAGACAGCGCACCCCCCATCTGCACCCACTGTGATGCGTTCAGCCATAAGGCACATGCATGCCCCACCAAGGAGGGCATCACATTCCAAGAGCACCCCTCGGCAGCCATGGCCAGCAGAGAGGCGCACTATGAACCAACCACCAGCACCAAAGAGACTTTCCCATGGGGAGCACAAGGATGCTACCTACTAGTAAAGCCTATCTCCCCTCAAGAGCAAAAAAAGGCCAAACAAGCCCGCAGGGCTGCAGCCAAGGAAGCGGCCAAAGTCACCTCCACTATCCCACACTCCCAACGCAAGGAGGATATTGAAACCTTCGAAGTGGAAGCAACTTAGGAATCCCTCAACCAATCAGATTGGGAAGCCCATGCCGATTAGCCACCCAATCTGAGGATCCAATAGGTGACTCGATCTCACCTGACCTTTGCAACCAAGCTCCAGGTGAAACTGACTTGATTTCCATCCTACCAGAAATTTTTTTTTGACCTGAACATTGGTGCACCAAACTCATCCACACCACAAAAAGTTTTGTTCAACGTCAGGGAAACAAAAAGTGAAGGCAAAAGCCAACGTGAACCTTTCTGCTAAAATCAACAAAAATACTGAAAGCATTGCTGCAAACACCCGCGCTGCCATGAAGGCTCATGGGGATCTAGAGGAGGCTAGTGGGCCCGGGTGCCCACCCCTTGCACCTAAGGTGCGATGGGGGAGACCTTCACTTTAGGGACATTGAATATCGCCAGACTCAAGGCCTCGCCATCCTGGGCTAGGAAACTGAGTTTTTTACAAAAAAATTTACCTGTGGACATCCTGGCCATCCAGGAGTCCCACTGTCCACGAGGTTTTGAGGATGCTTGGAAAACCATGCTCCTCCCTTCCCTATCCTTCTGGTCAGAGCACTGTGGGGTGCTAGTTTGGAGAAACAATCTCTTCAAATTTTCATCATCAGACACATTCCTAAATGGCTGAGTCCTCATTGTCACCTTCTCGTGGGCTGACGTGGCGCATGCTATCATCAACATCTATGCCCCAACCTGTGCATGAGAGCATCGGAAATTTTTCTCATCAGTCAAATTCCTTCTGTTACCCCCTGACCCTTTCATAGTTGGCGACATGAACTGTTGGCTAAACTCACCCATGGACCATTGGACCTCCTCCTCCCACGCCCCCAGGGTCACGTAAAACTTCACGTTCTAAAGGCCACCCTTGGGTTAATAGATGCGCTGCTGCGGCAAGCCCCACTGCTCAAAAACATGATGAGCCCCCACATCCACAACGGCCAATTAAGGTCCATGACCCACATCAACCTTATCCTCACACTGACAAACTTCAATCTCATATTTCCCACTTTCAAATAATAAAAATCGAATTCTCCGACCACTTGCTGGTCTTGATAACATACCACTTACCTATCACAGTGGCTAAGGCCCCACATTGGTGCAAACTCTGCCCCCCCCAAACTTGCATCACCAGGATTTTCCACTTGGGTGGAATCAGCAACTTTGGCAAAAGAGTTTGTTGCACCGTTTTGTGTGGACCCAATTTCCACATGGTCAGCCTTCAAAGAGGATACCATCCACAATTCTCGCCACCTCTCCTCCCAACACTCACAAGCTACATCAGATGTCATTTCGCACGCTCTGGCAGAGTTGGCACACCTGGAATCCAACATCCCAGCCACAGGCTACAGCCCTGCATGGGGCCAGAAGTGGGCGGAAGCAGCTGCCCACCTCAACGCGCTTGAAAGGCAACACAAATATCGGGTTTGTGTTCAGTACAGGGCCAAACGCACTACAGAGGGCAACAAGTGCACTGCATATTTTTTAAAAAAATTTACGCACCATGCCAGAGCATGGCCTGCACACAGGTGCAGAGATTGGATGATTCTGTTGCAGATACGCCAGCCAAAGTGGAAATTGAAATACAAAAGTATTACTCAAGTTATACTGATCCAATCCAATTCAGCTAGCTGAAGTGGCGAAATTTTTTGACTGCACCCACATTCGCAACATTTCCTGATACCCAGAATTAATGAATTTGATTACTCTGAATGAACTCTGGACAGCCATCCGTGGTGCACCAAATCAGAAATGCTCAGGCCCAGATGGCATTCCATATGAATTCTATAAAAAGTACTTCAAATATATATCCCCACTGCTGCTTGCCTCCCTTAACCAGAGCCTTCTGGAAACGCGCCTTCTACCAGGAGGACAAGAGGTCTTCACCATCACACTCTTCAAGAAAGGGGACCAGCTAGACTTAGCCAACTGGCACCCCATTTCTTTAATTAACACGGATACAAAAATTTTAACTAAAATAATGGCTAACCGTTAGGGATTGTAGCATCTGCCACCATCTCCCCAAAATTTGGTTTCATACACAGAAGGTCAATTTGGGACAACGTGCACTCTGTGGCTAACGCATGCCAGTCCACAGCCTCTGGAGCAGTTGTATTTTTGGACCAACAGAAGGCCTATGATAGAGTAAACTGGGAATACCTCAGGGCCTGCCTCCATCAATTCCGCTTACCCCCTCGCTTCATCAACTGGGTAATGCTGCTCACGGAATCTGCAACAATGGCAGTTCGTGGCCCTGGCTTCCTAACAGAAGTAGTCCGCCCTCAAAGGGGCTTAAGACAAGGGGACCCCCTTAGCCCACTCTTATACAACTTCAGCCTTGACCCACTACTTCAAAACGTGAATGCCCACCTCACTGGGGTCCATGTACCAGGCCAAGCCCCAGTCAAGATGATGGCGTTTGCAGATGATTGTGTAATTGGGGTGTCTAATAATAAAGATGCTCGCGCGTTTGAAGCTCTCATCCAGGAATATTCCCGGGTAATTAATGCTGCACTGAATGCTTCCAAAACCAAAATCATCCTCCTTGGTCGGTATCAAGCATGCTGGGCCCCAGCGACCAGTGCCCAGCCTGGCCCAACTGCTCACACATGTGCTCGTCCTCCCTGTTCACCCCACACCGCCCCACTAGTGCTCCCCTTAGTGCCACACCCTACCATAGGGCCTGTCCGCCATCTGGGCGTGTGGGTGGAGGCAGGCGGGTATGCCCCAGCAGTAATGGAGAGTCATATTCTAGACAACGTGACGAAGCGCATCGCCTCCCTCAGAGCCCACCCTAATTCCCTTACTGGCAGGATAGTTTTAGCCAACTCTATGCTCCTCTCCAAAGTATGTTTTGGAGCCCACGCCATCGCCTTCTCCCCAGGCTTTTTCAAATCCATGTATGTCCTCCTGCAAGGATATATTTGGTCAGGCCGCCCACCACCAGTATGACTTGAGGTCATGTTTGGCCCTCATCATCATGGTGGCATGGGCCTGCTTGACTTCAAAGCCCATGCTGCCAAGATCCTGGGCACCTGGATTGCAGCTGTCACCGCCCCTATGCTCCCCTCCCAATACTGGTCCCACGCGGCCCACTCCAAATTCTCCCGCGCCTTGGGCCTTAACAATCCATTGAATCCTCACTCCCTGATGAAATACCTGGCTTCCCACCCATCGGCCACAGGTCCTCACGGTACTAAAGCCCACTACAAACGGATCCTCCTCTCCATACTGAGCGCTGAGTGGAGAATTCGTATTAATGGACACACAGACCAGAGAGGCCGCCCCTCTCCTCAGTTCACACAAGAGGTACAGGGGCTACCCATTCAAGATGGCGTGATCCCCACACGGCCCCATGTCCTATCCAGGGTGGACTACCTGGACATGATGTACATCCCTTACTCCAATGAGACCCAGAAGACTATTTGGAAATACGCACACCACCCTCTGCTGCAGCCTCAAATCCGTCCCCATGTGTGGCGCTGCCTGAGGTGGGTGTACCATAGGGCTGAGCGCTCTAACGCTTTACACTCATCCTGCATCGTGTGTGGCCAGTATGGAACGCTGTTCCACCGCCTGGAGAAGTGCCCCACCTCTAAAGTTATATGGCGCGGAAGTTCAACGTCTGCTGGGCCAGGATCAAACGCATCCTTCAGTCTGTCAAGAGACATGTTTGCTCTATCAATGGCCTCCTCCCTTCCACCCTCCCTCCATGCTCTGGTGGTTGCAGTCGCCATGTGGACCATCCGCACGATCATCTTAGATGCCATCGCAGGCTCCACCCCCACCCTCCCAGAAACTGTCCTCAGATTCCAGTCCCATTTGGTGGACACTTCCAGGCATGGATGTTTGGGTACCTCCCGCCGCGGTGCCATCAGCTGGTTTCCTCCTGGTTCCCAGCTTGGTTCATCAAATTGGACCCTTTCCTCCACACGTGTTCAATAGTGGCTACAGCCCTTCAACGTCCCCTCCCCTCCCCATAGTGGCGTTCCCGCTGGCAACAAGAGATAGCATCACTTCTCTGGGGTGCCTTCCCTGTTACTAAGTTTTGTTTCTTTTGGGTCAAAATTCGGAAGTGTCCATCCCCTGGTTGGCCTTCCTCGCAATAAATTTAAAATTTGAGTCACTTCATTTGCAATAGTATTTAGGCAATTAATCGAACCAAAAAATTCATGATGAGACTAAAATGATTTCCACTGCCTTTCAAAATCACATGTAAGTTGTAATCCCATAAAACTTTTCTCTCTTGTTGTAATCACTTTTGCAACCTATTCAATTCAAGTCTGAATCTAGTTTGATAATCTCACAGAGGAGATTAGTCTGCGCCCATGTCAGGGAGCAGTTGGGCAAGTAAAGTAAGAGGAGCAGGTGGAAGGCTGCGGCCTCCAACGTTTGAAAACGCCCCGGAGAAACTGGCGGAATAGACAAAAATTTTAAAAAACTGGTGGTCACTATTTCCCCAGAAATCCTCGCAAGGCAAGCACGATGCAACCAGTACATCAAGACGCCGCACTCCCAGCCACTTTTGTTGGTGGAATACAGAGTCCACGTGTTTCTGGACATCCAACAAACAGCTTTATGGGAAAAATTTTGTGGAGATGTGCACACCTTTTTCCTGACCGTGGTGTACGTCGCACCTCACTCCATGTCACACAGTTGGCTGGACCTAGGTTTCAAAAACAAAGAAGCAGCAGACGAGGCTTCAGCGGTGCGCATAGTGGGCAATCTCCCTGAAGGGCAATGGGTCATCGAAACCAAATGCACTAGATGGATGTTATCAAACCAAACTTTTCCTCACGTTTGACTTTTTGCCAACTAAAGTAAAATGTGACATTTTATAGCAACACCTGAAAGATGGTCTCGCCATCTATGGCAAAACACAATCTTTTGAGATGCAACGCTTCAAGCTGATGCCACACTTGTGCACCGGCAAAGCCATTGCAGTTCTGACCCCTACTGAGGAGATCGTGAAGGACCTAACCCAGATCCCACACTCCACTTTTATAAATATCGAAGGGCATTCCACCCACCCTTTCCAGGTAACCGTGGACAGCGCACCCCCCATCTGCACCCACTGTGATACATTTGGCCATAAGGCACATGCGTGCCCCATCAAAGAGGGCGTCACATTCCAAGAGCACCCCTTGGCGGCCATGGCCAACGGAGAGGCGCACTATGAACCAACTGTAAGCACCAAAGAGGCTTTCCCGTGGGGAGCACAAGGTTGCTACCTACTGGTAAAACCCATTTCCCCACAAGAGCGGAAGAAGGCCAAGCAAGCCCACAGGGCCACAGCCAAGGAAGCGGCCAAAGCCACCACCGCTATCCCACACTCCCAACGCCAGGAGGACATCAAAACCTTTGTGGCAGAAGCAAATCAGGAATCCATCATCCAATCAGATGGGGAAGCCCATGCTGATTGGGCCACCCAATCTGAGGATCCAATGGGGGATTTGATCTCACCCAATCGTTGCAACCAAGCTCTGGTCAAAACTGACTTGGGGCAAATCCTACCAAAAATTTTTTTCTTTGACCAGAATGTTGATGCACTGCAATCACCCGCATCTGCACTGCAAAAAATTTGTCTGATGTCAGGGAAACAAAAAGCGAAGGCAAAAGCCAATGCAAACCTCTCTGCTAAAATCAACAAAAATACTGATAGCATTGCTGCAAACACCCGCGCTGCCATGAAGGCTCGTGGGGATCTAGAGGAGGCTAGTGGGCCTGGGTGCCCACCCCCTCACACCTAAGGTGCGATGGGGGAGAACTTCACTTTAGGGATGTTGAATATTGCCGGACTCAAGGCCTCGCCATCCCAGGCTAGGAAACTGAGTTTTTTACAACAAAATTTACCTGTGGATATCCTGGCCATCCAGGAGTCCCACTGTCCACGAGGTTTTGAGGAGGCTTGGAAAACCATGCTCCTACCATCCCTATCCTTTTGGTCAGAGCACTGTGTGGGTGCTAGTTTGGAGAAACAATTTCTTAAATTTTTATCATCAGACACATTACTAAATGGCTGAGTCCTCATAATCACCTTCTCGTGGGCTGACGTGGCACACGCTATCATCAACATCTATGCCCCAACCTGTGCATGAGAGCATCGGGAATTTTTCTCATCAGTCAAATTCCTTCTGTTACCCCCTGACCCTTTTGTAGTTGGCGACATGAACTGTTGGCTAAATACACCAACGGACCAGTGGCCTTCCTCATCCCACGCCCCCCAGGGTCACATAGAACTGCGCGTTCTAAAGGCCACCCTCGGGTTAATGGATGCGCTGCCACAGCATGCCCTGCTGCTTGAAAACATGACACGCCCCCACATCCAAAACGGCCAATTAAGGTCTATGACCCACATCAACCTTATCCTTACGCTGGCGAAATTCCAACCCCACATCTCCCACTTCAAACAACAAAAATGGAATTCTCTGACCACCAACTGGTCTCAGTAACCTACCACCTACCCACCACAGTGGCTAGGGCCCCACATTGGTGCAAGCTCCGCCCCCCAAACTCACGTCACCAAGATTTTCCACTTGGGTGGAATCAGCAACTTTGGCAAAAGAGTTTGTAACACCATTTTGCGTGGACCCCATTTCCACATGGGCAACCTTCAAAGAGGATACCATCCGCCACTCTCACCACCTCTCCTCCAGATGCTCACGAGCCACATCGGCGGTCATTTCGCGCGCTCTGGCAGAATTGGCACACCTGGAGTCCAATATCCCCGCCACAGAATACAGCCCTTCATGGGGCCAGAAGTGGGCAGAGGCAGCCGCCCACCTCAACGCGCTTGAAAGGCAACACAAACATTGGGTTTGTGTTCAGTACAGGGCCAAACGCATCACAAAGGGTGACAAGTGCACTGCATATTTTTTAAAATTTTTTTTGCACCATGCCAGAGTGTGGCCTGCACACAGGTGCAAAAATTGGACAATTCCATCGTGGATACGCCAGCTGAAGTGGCAATTGAAACACAGAAGTATTACTCCAAGTTATACTGATCCAATTCAATTCAGCTGGCCAAAGTGGCAGAATTTCTTGACTGAGCCCACATCCGCACCATTTCTTGACACCATGAAATAATAAATTTAATTACTCTGAACAAATTATGGACAGCCATCCGCGGTGCACCAAACCAAAAATGCCCAGGCCTGGATGGCATTCCATATGAATTCTACAAAAAAACTTCAAATATATATCCCCACTACTTCTTGCTTCACTTAACCAGAGCCTTTTGGAAACGCGTCTCCTGCCAGGAGGACAAGAGGCCTTCACCATCACACTCTTCAAGAAAGGGGATAAGCTAGACTTAGCCAACTGGCGCCCCATTTCTTTAACCAACACGGATACTAAAGTTTTAACAAAAATCATGGCTAACCGTTTAGGGATTATAGCTTCTGCCACCATCTCCCCAGAACAATTTGGCTTCATACCCAGAAGGTCGATTTGGGATAACGTGCACTCTGTGGCTAATGCATGTCAGTCCACAGCCTCTGGGGCACTTGTATTTTTGGACCAACAAAAGGCCTATGATAGAGTAAACTGGGAATACCTCAGGGCCTGCCTCTATCAATTCCGCTTACCCCTCACTTCATCAACTGGGTGATGTTGCTCACAGAATCTGCAACTATGGCAGTGCGTGGCCCTAACTTCCTAAGGGAAGTAGTCCGCCCTCAAAGGGGCTTGCGACAAGGAGACCCCCTTAGCCCACTCTTATACAACTTCAGCCTTGACCCACTACTTTGAAATGTGAATGCCCAACTCACCGGGGTCCATGTGCCAGGCCAAGCCCCAGTCAAGATGATGGCGTTTGCAGATGATTGTGTGGTTGGGGTGTCTAATAATCAAGATTCACGCGCGCTTGAAGCTCTCATCCAGGAGTATTCCAAGGTAAGTAATGCGGCACTGAACGCTTCCAAAACCAAAATCATCCTCCTTGGTCAGTCTCAGAACTGCTGGGCCCCAGCAATTAGTTCCCAACCCAGCCCATTTGCTCACACACGCCCTCGCCCTTCCAGATCAACCCACACCGCCCCACTGGTGCTCCCCTTCATGCCAAGCCCCACCATAGGGCTGGTACGCCATCTGGGCGTGTGGGTGGAGGCAGGCAGATACGCGTCAGCAGTAATGGAGAGCCGTATCCTGGACAACGTGATGAAGCGCATCGCCTCTCTCAGAGCCCACCCCACATCACTTACTGGCAGGGTTGTTTTAGCCAACTCTATGCTCCTCTCCAAAATCTGGTTTGGAGCCCACGCCATTCCCTTCTCCACAAGCTTCTTCTAATCCTTATATGCCCTGCTGCAAGGTTGGCTTTGGTCAGGCCGCCCTCCACCAGTACGGCTAGAGGTCATGTTTGGCCCTCATCACCATGGTGGCATAGGTCTGCTCGACTTCAGAGCCCATGCTGACAAGATCCTGGGTACCTGGATAGCGGCTATCACCACCCCTTCACTCCCATCCCAACACTGGTCCCGCGTGGCCCACTCCAACTTCTCTCGAGCCTTAGGCCTCAACAACCCATTGAACCCCCACTCCCTGATGAAATACCTCGCTTCACACCCATCGGCCACAGGCCCTCACGGCACAAAAACCCACTACAAAATAAATCCTCCTCTACATGCGGAGCGCTAAGTGGAGAATCTGTATTAGCGGACACACAGCCCAGAGAGGCCTCCCCTCTCCTCAGTTCACACAAGAGGTACAGGGGCTACCCATCCAAAATGGCGTGATCCCCATAAGACCACATGTCATATCCAGAGTGGACTATCTGGACATGATGGACATCCCTTACTCCATTGAGACCCAAAAAACCATCTGGAAATACGCTCACCATCCTCTGTTGCAGCCCCAAGTCCGCTCCCATGTGTGGCGCTACCTGAGGCGGGTGTATCATACAGCTGAGCGCTCTAACGCTTTACACTCATCCTGTGTCATGTGTGGCCAGTATGGAACGCTGTTCCACCGCCTGGAGAAGTGTCCTACCTCAAAAGTGATATGGCGCGAAGTTCAACGTCTTCTGGGCTAGGATCAAACACATCCCTTCAGTTTGTCAAGAAATATTTTGCTTTATCAATGGCCTCCTCCCTCCCACCCTCCCTCCATGCTTTGGTGGTTGCAATCGCCATGTGGACCATCCACACGATTGTCTTAGATGCCATCGCAGGCTCCACCCCCACCCTCCCAGAAGCTGTCCACAGATTCCGGCCTCATTTGGTGAAACACTTCCAAGCGTGGATGTTTGGATACCTCCCACCGCGCCGCTGACAGCTGGTATCCTCCTGGTTCCCAGTTTGGTTCATCAAATCAGACCCCTTCCTCCACACGTGTTCAATTGTGGCTACGGCCCCTCCACGCGTTTCCCCCCGTCCCCATAAGTGGCGTTCCCGCTGGCAACAAGAGATAGCATTGCTTCTCTGGGGTGCCTTCCCTGTTACTAAGTGTTGTCTTGGTCGAGTCAATTCTGGAAGTGTCCGTCCCATGGTCGGCTTTCCTCACAATAAATTTAAAATTTAAAATTTAAAAAGTTGTAATCCCATAAGCTCCAGAGAAGAATAGTGCACTGTTTTTAAAATTAATTAAGCTTAGGTAAGTCCAGGAAGTTGGTTGGTATATAAAAATAAGGCATTCATTTGGTTAATCTTTGCAGTCAATAAAAATATTATTTATAATGCAAACACTATTACATTTATTTACTAAAGTGTTATCAATACTGATCTACCACTCCAGCCTATAAGAAACATCCTTCCAACTTTCCCCTTTTAAAGCCATGTCTTTAAGCAACTCCCATACCAGAAAACCATTCCTTATACCTGGACACCTCTAGTGTCCTTGTCATACTGGACTAAACCCCTTGGTTATGCTAACTCATGGTTAGCTACCCCCAACAAGGTCAGTAGTACACCAGTCCCTGACATGTAGCTGCTGACCCTCCTTGTTTGCCACACACCAATTATCCATTTATCTCCCAGTCCAGACCAAAACAAGTCTTTAATTCTACAGATCATTATTTCAAATAATGAAATACCTTTGTATAAAATTGAGAAAATCTTAAGACCTTCCACTGCTAAGGGCTATGCCTCTCCCTCAGCAGGTGGTACAATCATTGACCAGACTGAAATAGATTCAGTAATTAAATCAATTTTTAAACAAAAAGTCGAAAAAAGGGCTAAAAATAGATTAAACTTGACACTCCCTTCCAAAATCAATAAAATAAAATTTGGACATCTGGTATTCAGGGAAAGAAACCTGAGAGTAGCTTGGAATATCAGCTGATACAAGCTTAGGAAATTAGCACTTGAAACAGTAATTTTGGGATTTGAAATTGAAAAGTGAACCATACTATTGTGGTTCAGCTTAGCAGCTTCCCCTTTATCCCATCTTAAGACAACACCCTTCCATTATTAGGGTTCTGGGTTATTCTTTAATTAAGTTTCCCATATTATTTAATAAGCATACATATTGAAAAAGCTTTACTTTGATTATATTTAAAGATTAAATTGGTAAATGGTAAACATTTCCTTTGGTTGGCCCATTTGAACTCCCCATCCAACAAGGCCACTCACAATGTCTTAGACTCAGAGGTGCCTTGTAAACTATGGCTTCTCTTGTGGGTTTTAGAACATTCCCAAATAAGCCTGATCATTCCTTTGCACGCTTGATCATACCATTATAACTCAATCTAACTATACAAATATATAGTTAGTTCAAAATCTCTTGACTTTGAACAACTCTCTCATCAACTCAGGTCTCTTTTTCCCTTTTATAATTGCTACTTAACTGCTTTCCATGGGACATTACTGTTCACCTCATACAGTGAGTCCTTTTAGCTTGTGATACATAATTTATAACCCATTTAACTCCTTCCCTTAGCTATAAGCGCATTGAGTTTGATACCCGCTTAGTTACCTCACGTTAGGACACAGCCAGGTGCTGATTATTTACAGTTTAGAGAAGCCAAAGGTTACCATACTGGATTCCTGTGTGGAGGGGATGCACCCCGCTCTTTTAACTATGACATCATGTGCTTCTATAAAGACAATTAATGTCAAGGAGTTTAAGCGTTTAAAGTTAAAACCTCTATACACTGAACTTAAATATCACACTGAGGCCTACTCTACCCCCTATCAGGATCCTGAAGGAGCCATAATGGTCCATTTGAACAAGTCTTACTCTTAAAAATTTCCTCAAACCTACAATATTTCAAATGACCCTTTGTGGATGGTTGCAATTACCATAAACCCTGCAGCCCCTGCTATCATTCCTACCACATCTGACTTGTCAATAAGATGTATGAGTAACTTCATGTGGATCCTGTTTATGAGAATCTTTAAAATGTGCGGCCCTTATCAGACCCTGATGATCCTGATTCTGAAACTTTGTCTTATGCTCAGGCAGCAGCTTTTCCCACTCAGTTCATCAACAGATTCACCAAAGTGTGTAAGGACTATAATGCGGTAGTTATCTTAGTTTGAAGGCCAGGTGCTTCAAAGGCTACACAATAATTAGTCGTTATACCTCCAGTGTAATATTCTAGTAGCCTTTGGGTCTCTATGGAAATCTCTTGGCATAATTGATGTCTTCTTGTAAGTCTGGGGTAGCTCCCTCTGAGCTTGGTTTATGAGGCTTTTCTGTTTCATACCAAGAAAGTTCTGAAGAGAGCATCTGTCCCCCTTGTCACACAGGGAAGTTTTGCCCATGTGGTTAATGATTGGTGAGTTACAAAGCCCCTTGAAGGTCCCTCCACCACCCTCATTCTGACAACTAGTGAACTGATGCAGCATATCGAGGTTGTTTGTGCTAAAGTCACAGTAGAAAGGGACTGGCACAAGAAAAGTAAAGTAATTCCCTTCAGACTCTGGGTTCAAGTTTCACCAGATCTACCAAGAAAAACAAACCCTCCACTTTTATGAAAAGGCCCAGATCCACTGAAGTTCAAAGTATTAAAAAATTAGGCAAAGAAACTGGGTCAGTTAGGCTGGATGGCCTGAATCTGTTTTCAACCAGTCAGGATCACCTCTATGTGGAATGGCCATGATGGCCCCCTCCACTTGTTGAGCAAGACGCCGCAACTCAGGTAGGTGCAATCATGATAAAAACCTTGATTTGGGCGCAAGAGGCCAGATTGACATCAACTCAGTCTTCCACCAACATGGCTGTTGGACAACTACAAGACCAATTATCTAATAAGAGTGTATCAGTTTTAAATAAGGACAAAAATAAGGATAAAATAGGCCAAAAGACCCTGGCTGATTCTTGATAGAACCCTTTTTATTGGGCAATATATTTGCTAAAATATTCGGTCAAAAAGCATGAGTTTTGGTAAGCGAATTTCACTGACTATGCAGCAAAATCAAGGGATTCTCTTGGAGGTTCCTCCCCAGAACACTTCTAGTTCATCTCAAGAACCTAAGAGGGGACCAACCCCTTTTATAGACTTAGCAAGGGTCCTCCAAGGTGCAACTATTTTTCTCATGGTGATTGGTTAAAGTATATCAAATCAATTATCTCACAGGTTCATCTTGCCTACAATTGACCCTCCATCAGCCATTTCCACAAAGAGAAGTGAATTTGAAAGCTTTTATAGGTTGACAACCCATATTACCTAAATAGGATATAAGTTAATATTTAATCTGTTCCTATCTCAGTCTGAGCTGAGTTAAATATAAGTACTAGCAGTAGATCATAACTTGATTCTCATTTCACCCTATTGCTGCTTCTAATAAACTTTATTAAAAAACAAAATTTTAATTTTTAATAGTGTTTTGTTTTTAAGTATAAGTGGTGCAGAACTCCAGCAATTCAATTGTTGGAAATCAGGCAATCAAGGCACCATCAAGCATATTCCACGCTTGTAAAAATTTACTTAAGGATTGATTATTGGTCGTCAATTCAAAAACCTTTTTACTGCACAGGTTCAATTTCCTCATGCACTTGGCGTTGTATAGAATGTATTGTCCAATAATAGTATGGAGACTATTATTTGTAATTAAGTTTGAACTATTATTAGGCCCAACGCTTCAGACAGTACTTCTGATTAAAAACTCTGTAAGTTGTACTCGTAGGGATTCATTCCCTATTTTCCTGTCCACCTGATCTTCGTCCAGATACCCCAGTGACAGTCTCTTTCAGCCCAACACACAGTCAGCAGCTATCCCTTAAAGTGGTTCCCTTCATCTCTAGATCCCTGCTCGGATCACTACTCTTCTCTCTGAGAGTCTTCCAATTATTGCCTTCTGCAATTATATCCTTGAGATGGAACGTCACAATGAATTCTGATAGTTTAACTATACACCAAATCGACAAAGTTACTAACAATACTAATACTAATAATAATGTTTTTACTGATAATACTGCTCTTTTTTATTATAGTGAATCCTAGGGAATTATATAGTAGTAAATTCAACCATCTAACCCCCAGTTGACACCTCTTTGATGAAACGGCAGCTGGTGTCATTGAATCACCCTTCCTCATCTTGGCAGGGATGGTCTTCCCCATCCTGGCTAGGATTCTGTCATTGGAAATCCTCGAGACCTCAAATGGAAAGAGCCAGAAAACGTGTCTTTAACGTTTTTCTCTCAATCCAAGCAAACCAACCATAATTGGCTAGCGACCTGCTTAGGTAATGGGACTTATTCCCATTATGGCAGGTTACTCACCAAATGATTGATTTGCTAGCTGCAGGCAGCATCACTTGCCTCACAACTCACTATTCATTCCCTATTCAGTCAGTGATGAAACCTGACCAATCCCAATTGGTACACCTGATAGTTAATCACTATCAGATGCCCCTATTTTCGTCAGCCACTCTGCCCAATGGGATCTTAGGTATTCATCCGGATTGATCCCTGACAGATACAACCAGGTGAATAACCCAAAATCCCCTAAACATAGTTCCTCTAAATCTCGGGCCAACCAATTTCTGATTCACTTCGCCTTAGGGAATTTTCCCCTAGCGACACCAGGTAATCTAGAAGGCTGGGTTATGGGCAAAAATCCCAACAACGCCCAAAATCCAACAAGTGGTGCTCACTACAGGG
>JAKSZP010017391.1:0-105578 GCA_022478985.1 Massospora cicadina
TGGATGATTTGCTTGGATCAAGAGGAAAACATTAAGGATATATTTCTGACTCTTTCATTTGAGGTCTCAAGAATGTCTAACATCAGAATCCTAGTCAGGATGGGGAAGACCATTGCTGCTGAGATGAGGAAGGGTGATTCAATGGCAACAGCTGCCGTTTCATTGAAGAGGTGTCAACCAAGGGTTAGACAGCCAAATCCCCTATAAATTCCCTAGAATTCACTATAATAAAAAGAAAAAAACACTCAAGTAGAAAACAGTAATACACTGGAAAATACTCACTGATTGACACAAGTTTACAGTCAGGAAAGAACTAATAAAGAACCTTAATAGTTTGACTGTAGATTTGGTAATAGATAGACTATCAGCATCTAGCGTGAAGATTCCATCTCAAGGATATTATTGCAGAAGGCAATAATTGATAGACTCTCAGAGAAGAGTAGAGATCTGAGCGGGGATCTAGAGATGAAGGGAACCACATCTAAGGGATACTGCCGACTGTGTGTTAGGCTGAGGGGACTGTCATCAGATGATCTTAACAAAGATCAAGTGGACAGGATTTGGGGAATGAATCCCTAAGAGTGCGATATTCAGTATTATCAGAAATACTGGCCAAAGCGTTGGGCCTGAAGATAATTTTAACTCAACTACAGATAATAGTCATCATACTATTATCAGATTATATATATTCTTACAACGCAAGGTGCACAAGGAAGCCAGACCTGTGCAGTAGAAAGATTACTAGGGTTGACCTCCAATAATCAACTCCTAAGAGTAATAATTTTATAGCAGGACTCAGACTGGTTACTGACACAAAGTATTTGGTAAATCCAAGACTGGTTACTAGAGATTACTACACTTGATTAACAAAAAAGAAGAAAAAAGTAAACAAGGCTAGTCAACATTGGGACAATTATACACGTTTTTTATCCTGTACTGGGTTCAAAACTGTGTCAATAAAAACTCAACCCTCAATAGAGCAGGAATCACCCAGCTATGCTACCACTCCTTACACTTAATTAATAAAAGTGCAAACAAAAAACTTTTATTTCTAAGAAAATGTTTTAATGAGATAAGAAGTGAAATACCATATATTTCAGAGGAAATCTAACATATATAAAATAAATGAGATATTGAGAAGTAAAAGGAAGTTTATAATTCTTATATAAAAATTTTAAATGATCTTTTAGTCAGATGTCTTCTCAACTGTTGCTTTCATCACTTCATCAATTTGAGATAATTCTTGTAGCCATGAGCTCCATCTCACAGTGGTTACCCATGAACTTGGATGTATAGGGGCCTTTGTACTAGTTCCCGCTTCTGGGTGTTGGACCATTGTACCTTCTTGCAATATTGGTTGATTACTAAATTTAGTAATATCCTTTTCAGCTTTGGGTTTGAGCGAAGGCACTCCACTGAAGCACCTCACATTGTGGCTTTAAGCGACTCTTAAATAAGATGGTTACCCAATTTGGTAATATTCACCTTTGGACCTTGGGTGCTCATGTCAGCATAATTTTGGTTTCTCATCATTTTTGTCACAGGTGGAATGTAAATTATTTCGGACCCCAAAGGTACATAAGGGGCAATTTCCATACATAATTCTGGTGGCAACATAATCTTCATAAATTAACTCATTGGACTCCTCAGGGCAAAAATTATTTTGCATGATGTCACCTCATTCTCTTGCAAAATTACTGATCATGATGACATCCCAACTTTGGTGTAACTTATGTAGCTTTCACAAATCTATAAAAGCTCCACATGATTCCCCATCTATGGTGGGCTGGTAAGCAGTGCCTTCACTGGTTTGAGGTTGTTCTCACTCATCTCACGGTCAAGGAATGACTAGTTAAATCATTCATGGCCTCATATGCAAAAACATCAAAGGGTCACAAGATACTGGCATTGCTTTCAAGATCTAAGCTTTTGATTTTGATAAACTCATTGATGCGCATCTGAGAGATCTGGTGTTGCACAATAAAAGTGGAAGTTATTCCAATCTCCAAAAGATAAGTATTTGAGGGTGTATTCCATTTTAAGAATGCAAATGCCATGATTGACTTAAATCAGATTTGACATAAGATACAATCATGAAGGTTAAGATGTTTATTGAGATTGATACCATGTATTAGGTTACTTAAAACTGTAGTTGTGCATGTGAGGTTACAATAAAGTGGAATTAACTGAAACAGAATGGGTAATACATTCTTGATGCAAGCCATTCACTCATGAGAATTATCAACATGGCTGAAGAGGGTGAGCAGCTTGTCTTGAAAGCCTTAAAAACATTGAAGCACTATAAAAGCATTCTGATAATCCCAAAGTAAAAACGTCAGAAGTGCTGGAGGAGTCTAGTAAGTCAGCTACTGACATTTTAACAACTGGAAACCTGTTTGGAAAGAGAATAACCAAGGTCAAAGTTGGTATCTAGAAATCTTAGCTTTTTTGTTATTGACATTGGCTCACCAATTAGTATTATCTCCTCCAAACTTATGAGGAGGCTGAAGTTCATGTCGGACATTGATCACAATGTCAAGAACAGAAAATTTGGGTCAGATATAACGTGCAAACTTGAAGCATGCACTTCTTTTCCTGTACAGATCAAGATGGATGGTTGTAACGGCTTCTGAAGTGGTTTTATAAAACAAACACTATGACTTTCTAATCAGAACACAGTTTCTCCATAGATTTGGTGCAAATATAGATTTACAAAAGCACAGTGAACATACTCAATTTACAAGTGCCCCTTATGTTCAATGAATATAATGTTAAGCCGCGCAAACAGCAAACATTTCTAGTTAAAACAAATCAATCTTTATATCACATAAAGTATACTCTCAATAAGAATAGTGGTAATCATCTACAACTACAGTCAGCGCAAAAGAAGGTTTACCCAAACTAAGTGAGACTACAGAGATATAAACTGATGAACAGCTAAAAATTCCACTCTTCAAAAGTCTGAAGTACCCTAGAATGCTATACTTGAAGTCACAGCCATGGTGGCATTAGAGTTCAGAAGCCACGGGCCTTACCTGGGTTCTTTGATTCAAGGATTCACAGGTGAGAGAACCATCATCTCGAGGAACATTACTAATCAGCTATTTCTAGTAGAAAAAGGATAGGTAATCACAAGCAAGGTTATTAAGTTACAACGTTATTAAATCAGAGTTTGCCATTAGATTTTTTTTAGTACTAGATGGTCCCAACCTGAGGGGGGGATTCATCGATGTGCCATTAGATTTTTTGATAACTAGGATTTATCAATGTTTTGGGAAAGGAGAAGAAGCAGGTGGTTGAGCTATTAGATGAGTTTGAAGACATCTTCTGTACAGGGTCAAAAGTTTATAATTTATTAAAGGAGAAGCACACCAAATGGATACTAGATCATCTACACCCTTTAAGTCAATTCATACCTTGGATCCAAAGAAAAAGCGGTAATTGCTTAGAGAGCCCAATCAACTTACTAATCTAGCTTCACTTGACCCTTCAAGAGCCCATGGGCTTCATCATGGTACTATTCAGAAAGAAAGATTATTACACCGTGTGATGATGGATTACCGCTAGTTAAACAAAGTTATCAAGAAAGACTTATGATCACTTCCCCTAAAAATGACTCTCTGAAAAGCCTGGGAGTCTCAAAGTACTACTCAGTGATGGACTTAGAAAGTGGCTACTGGCAGATGAAGTTTTTGACAGAGGATCAGGAAAGTGCACCCATATCAGCAGTCAGGGGTTTTTAAACCTACATGAATACCTCAATGACTTTGCAAAGCTATTGCAATTTGCCAACGCTCTATGGATAGAAGCTTTGAAAAGCTGAATTTTCTCTTGTTTTAACACATGGACAATAGCACTATGTTTGGTTGCACATTCCAAGACCATCTCAAGCACTTATGCAAACTGTTAATATTATTAATAACGTTAGCACTAAAATGAAATCATGCAAGTGTATGTTACTAAAGAAGCAATTAAAGTTTCTTATTCATGGATTAACCTCAAGGTATCAGTATAATTAAGCAAGATTTGCGCAATAGTATCCATTTAACAACCAAGAAGCATGTTCAATATCCAGGTCTTCTTAAGGATTGTGGGATACTACATGAAGTTTATTCCCTTTTGTAAACTTGGCTGAACCTTTGACCTACCTCTTATTAAAAAACTGAAGTTTGAGTGGGGCCTAAAGCAAGAACAGTACATTGAAGAAATTATAGAAAGACTGGTAAAAGCAGCAATAATAAAAAACCAGACTTCAACAAGACTTTTACTTGTATACAGGTTCTAGTAATGTCAAGATTGCAGTAATAGTGCTAGTTATATGAAAACAGGATTGATATTATTGATATTATTCCAATGTCTTCACATGGGCTGAGAAGAATTACATATTTTCTGAAAAAGATTTTCTGGCTGTCATAAGAATAGTTTAAACTTCCACCCTACTTATATACTGAATACCTAAAATGGTGACAGATCATATACCACTCATATGGCTCCACAACATGAAGAACTTTAACAGATGGTTTTCCAGATGGGTGTAAACTATAAGAATATAATCTTGAGACCAAGTACAGAGCAGTAAGAAAACATTAAAATGCAGATAGATTGTCAAGATTGACTTAGTTCTATTTAAACACATGAATGTATTTGATTATATATCCTGATAATATTTACCCATATAAGAGTGATAGGATGATACTAAAGAGGTGAAATATATCTTTAGGATATTGATAACTTAATTTTTGTGGCTCTATAATACTATGCCCTAGAAGCACAACTGGCAATAATTGTAGCAGTCTAAGATTTCAAAAAGTATTTTATTATTTTTGTGGGTGACAAAAAACGCTTAGGTCCCATCATTTAGAGTATTCATTTTATGTTAAGATTAGTGAAAGAACTTATTAAGTTCAAATACTAAAAAAAGATATAGATAAAAAGGCATATTTTTTAGTAAAGGCTAGAGGTTTTTATACCTTATATACAACAATATAACCCCTAATAAAAAATTCAAGAAAGATAATAAAGGAGGAGATCTGGCTAAGTTCTCATGGTCAGATGATGTATTTCAGATTAAAAAATGCCATTGTAGCATATTTTTGATAGGTGATAAAGGTTTATAGAATGAACTAAATTAGAAGAAACTTGGTACAATTATGTTGATCATAGGCAAATTCATGCTATTACCCTTTTGTGAGTACTTCTCAAATAACCGACCTAAATGCAACCTGATGCAACAATCATCTGATATTGTGATAATCATTTGCTTCAGCTAATCAGGATTTCAATTTTGGGAAATTTGGGCTCAAGTCAGCCCAATATAGATTTTCTGTTGTTGAGCTGGACCTTACCATCTATTAATTTTTCTTTATATCTATCAAAGTAATTTCTTTGAACCTCTTTTTTGGTCTAGATGTCAAGTCTCTCAAAGGACTCATATATGTAAGTTTTTCCCATCATGTTTGATACTCTGATATCTGACTGAGATGTACCAAAGATACCTATTATTTTGTTAAAGTTTTTAGAAGATGGTTCAAGGAAACTGATACCATTAAATTTGACCTAACAATTGCATGAACTTAGACATGGAAGCTTACAAGGAGTGTTGAGAAAGGCCAATGATAGAAACACTTGCAAACCTTAAGAATCAATTTTACTGGGAGTTAGTACTAGACAAAGTGCATCTAAATCAAGAACTCTTTGTGAAGTGTAAAAGTTTTAAGTCCCTTGACAAGAGACTTGAATAACAACTCTTCCTGCTTACAACTCTCTTCCATTAAGTAGCATTAGATATGTTTTAATTACTACCTACTGCCTAAATTAAAAATAAGTTTGTTATTTTACTAATAAATTTTTTTACAAAAATGGGTTGAGGTTGTGGCAGTGAAAACACACACTTCAGGATCAATAGTGCAATTTCCTTACAATCAAATCTTCACAAGACACAGATGCTCCCAATTTCTGCACTCTGACAATGACAAAGACTTCATTTTAGATGTGGTATTAAGATTAATGGACACAATAGGGGTGAAACAGCATGTTGAAAAAAGCTCAACTACAGGGGTAATTCCTTGCCCTATAGAAAAACCTTTATAGAAAATTTTAAATCTTAAATATATTCAATGTGGGTCAATCTTGGAACAAATATACCACACTGAGAATTTTTTCTAGCCAGTACAGGTTTTGAACTTGAAACCTGCACTTAAGGCGGAAGCAGTTTTACCTGCCAGGCTAACCACCCTTTAAATTTTAAATCTTAGTAATAATATTAGTATTGCTGGTACTATTCTTATAGTAGTACTGGATAACAATCAAGCTTTTTCTGACATGGCTGATGTTCAAATAATATATAATTTTGAAAGCCCTGTGTCATAAAGGGTCCATACTGGTGCAACTAGTTATTCCTTGACCAGTGGATTGAGTGAGAACAACCCCCAACCTGGTGGTGGTACTGGTGACCAGCCCACCATAAAAGGGGAACAAAATTTTTTTATAAATTTTGGGCGAGCTACAAATTTGCACCAAACTTGGAATGATGTCATGAGCAATATTTTTTAAAAAGAATGAGGTGATGTCATGCGACATATTTTTCTAAGGAATCAGATGAGTTAATTTACAAAGATAATGTTGCTGCTAAATTTCCTAATGAAAATTGACCCCTTATATACCTTTGGAGTCCAAAATAATTTACATTTCACCAGTGATGAAACAATGAACAAACCAAATTATGCCAACGCAAGCTTCTGAGGTTTGAAGGTGAATAACACAAATTGGACAACCATCCAATTTTAGATAGTCACTCAAGAACTCAAGGCAACTCTCATTGTAGGAGTGCCATTGATTGAACCCAAAGTTGTAAAATACTTTACTAAATTTAGTAATCAACCTTTATTTCAAGAAGGTACAATGGTCCAACACCCAGAAGCAGGACCTAGTACAAAGACCCTGTACTTCCAGGTTTAGGGGCAGCCACTTAGAGATGGAGCTCATGGGTACAAGGATTATCTCAAATGGATGAAGTGTCAAAAGCAGCAGTCAGAAGATGTCTTACTAGAGGATCTTGAAAAATCCTCATATTGAAACCCCAAAAGCCTTTTATTTCTAAGTATCTCATATAATTTATATATTTTGAATTTTCCATGAAGTACATGGTATTTAACTTTATATCTCAATAAAAACTTTTTATACATTTTCTTATGTTTATCCTTTTTGTTTGACCTTTTTTAATTAAGTTTAGTAATCACCAGTAACCAGTCTGGGATTAATCAAATACTCTGTGTCCAGTAACCAGTTTGAGACCTGTCCTGTTTGGAAGATGGCACACTCTATAGCAGAAACCTCATTGCATTAATACCAAGGGAGAGTTAGAAAGTTTCCCGTTGAGTCCTGAGGGCCAACGCATGCCAAAAATATCTAAGATGTCAAGAAGTCCACCATGGGTGCAGACATTTTATACAAGTGATCGATGCTACAAGGGGTGGCATCCAAGGAGGATTTGCTTAACAGGAGAGATTGTGATGTTAGCAAAGGTTGTTTAGCACCTAATTTGCGCTGAGTAGACCCACTGAGCAGCGATTTGGCCTCCTGAAGTTAAGAGAGCTGAGGTTGGCGTACTGACTTTGGTGCTCACTACAGGAATGGCACCATCAAGCCCTACCAATAATCACAAAAGTTCTTCTGCAAAAGCCAATAATGAAGAAGATAAGGAAATATTACAGAGAGGATCCCTTAACCTCATGGTGATGGAGGGAGATATACTCTGTACTAGACTCCATACCCTGGAATCTTAATTTCACGATCTAAACACTGATATTGAGCATTTCAATGAGACTGATAAAAGATTCTGAATTGCCTTACATCTAATGTGAGTGGAACATCAAGAAAAGTTAAATTAGAAGCTACACTTAAGAACTTCTAGTATAGACTTCCCTTTTTCATAAAAAGAGAATGGCGAAACTATCAACATTCTGAATGAATATGGAGAGCACTTGGAAAAGAAGGTCAATATGCTGTTTGCAATGGATAAAAGTATAAAAGATCTGAAGGCGCATACTCATACTATACCAAAGCCAACCTCTACTCTACTTATAACTCAACTGAAGGCACCTATTTAAACCTAAAGGAATGTACCAGAACTGGTCAGAACTTGTACTAAACTGACCATGATGCTCGCCGATCCTGTTGAAAAGGATCCTAAATATAAACTGTACTTAAAAACTATGTATACACCTGGCGAGTGGACAATTGCAGGTTTCCTTCAGATGTATGAAAATAGCATGGATAGTACTATTGATTCCAGAAGGCTTTCCACATACAAGGATGCATGAACTATGATGCTCAGAAATCCTCAGCATGAGCTTGATAGCTGGATTATATTATATTGAAGTAAAGAACATCTTACTACTGAGTGCAGTAGTAAACAGGTTGTCTAAAATATGAAACAAGAGTTCCTATTGATGAAGATGGGCAAAACTAGTCTGTTGCAATTACACTTCTCTCTACTACCTTAAGGCTCAAAAGTTTATAGAACGCAGTAACAATGGATCTGCCTACCGCCAAAGATGTTTTACTAAGCTCCCTGGAGATGCATCCAAATCTGAAGATGCACATGACTTGGGTGGTCAAGAGCGCAACATCCTTTAAAGCACTCAAAGAGGCGCTGCTTGACATCCAATGGATATATAAATCCGCTTACAAGGCCATGGTACCTACTCCGCCCCCTCAATGAGTCAATAAGGCTGTTTATGCGCCTGTGATAAGGGTGAAAAGCTAAAAGAGAAGAGAAAAAACCGCCTAAATGTTTGCCAAGTTGAGAGTTTAAGTGCCACAAGTGCTATCAACATATGCACTTTTAGCAATTCTGTCTGTTAGTTACTTCCAAAACAAAGGAACTAACCATTAAAGAGGATAGACCCAACACCATAAACTGGGTGGTTCTCCTCACTGAGGGTGAGGACGACAATATGGATGAGAAATTAGTTAGTGAAGGTTACCAAGTGTTAGGAGCACCTGGCGCGGTTCCTGAACCATCTAGATTGAGAGTTTAAAGTACTGGCAGATCTGCATTGAGCGATTTTAATTAGACCAAGCAAATAAGCCTACTCAAGTGTTAAATTCCGTTAAAATGGAGAGCAGTTGGTCTTGGCTACATTTAAGAATTTAGCACCATATGGAGAAGATACTGTCAAGGCTAATAGGATTGATGTTGCTCTGAAACAGTTTGAGGTATCTGCCACTGACGCCTTGACCACTAAAAACCCCTTTGCAAAAGCACAACAAAAGTGAAAGTAATTATCCAGAATGTGCGCACTTTGGCAGTACTAGATGTCAGGGATCTAAATATAAATTATCTTCTCCAAAGTCATAAAGAAACTCAAGTTTATGCCCAACAACAACTACAATGTGAAATATCGACATTAGGACCTAACGTTACTTGTGCATTAAAATCTTATTCCAAGATGCCTTTACACTTTAGGTGTATGTTCCTGAAGCACTTACATTAGTTCTGGATAATGACCACTACAAGTCCTGATCAGGAAAATTTTTTTTATTGGAGTTTGGGGCGAATATCAACTTCACTACTAGCATTGTAGCATCTTGAGCCATCAACTCTCCAAGAAAACAAGGACAAAGACGTTAGTTTACAAAATAACATATGTGCGTGGTTGAATTGAACAAATATGTATATCTTATTCATTACTCCTTGATGGAGAAAGGTGTAAGCAACTACCGCCTACTGTGAGCGCAGAGAAGGGCTTATTCTGAATTCTAGTGATACTATAAAGATATGATCATGTGACAAACACAGAAAACTTTTTTCATTCAGTGTAAAGATCTCTCTTGAAATTATCTAGGTAATGTACAGTTAAGACAGAATCCAAGAGCGGGAGCCCAGAGTGCTATTAGCATTTTATGATACCATTTACTCTAGAGAACTAAACCTTGTTTTGATAAACATCACACTTAACCAATTTGAGTTGAAAAGGAACAAGTTGTATCTCTGGCTCAACTGACCATTTGCCAAGATATTGAGTTCATATATACATAAGAGTTTTCAATGAGCTCAGGTTTAGGGATATGACCCCTAAGCAGCAAAAAGGGTTGAATGATCTCGTGGACATATTTAATGGCACCTTCAGTACTGGTCATAACATTAAGGCCTGTGCAAAGTGGAGGTCCATAAAATGGACACCAGATTCACTAATCCCTTCAATTCAAACCTTATCGCCATTTGAAGACAAAGTATGCAGTCATTGCCAAAGAGCTCAACCAGCTAGCCAAAACTGAGCTAAATAGTCTTTCAAAGAGTCCATGGACATCTCCTTTATTGCTGGCGTTAAGAAGGATGGGACCCACAGAGTTTTCATGGACTACTGTCACCTAAAATAGATAACTAAGGACGACCAATACCTGCTGCCACTCATCAATGATAGTTTGAAACACCTGGGTGACTCAAGACACTTTTTGGCGATGGACCTAGCCAGCAGCTGCTTGCAAATAGAGCTCTCTCCCGGGAAACAGGAGAAATGTGCCTTAATTAGCCCCCAAATTTTTTTTGAACCTATAAGGATGCTGCAGGTGCCTTGCATCGCCCCTGCTACCTTTCAGCATCAATGGATCTTATTTTTGTCAATCTCAAGTTATTGTGGGTATTCTGATATATCTTAACAAAATCACTGTGTTCAGCTGGACATTTCAAGAGCATCTGCAGCACCTATAAGAAGTCTTTATGTGGCTGCGCACATCTAACCTGATTGAAATGAAGCAAGTGAACCTTTCTTAAGTGACAGTTAGAATTCCATGGGCATGAAATCAGCCCCAGTGGAATCAAGCCTCAAAACGGGAAGGTGAACGCCATTGTGGCAATGAAGCCACCTAAATGTATAAGTGACATTTAATTATCCTTTGGATTGTGGGGTACTACAGGAAGTTTATCCTCCATTTCTCGTACTTGGTGGTGCCCCTTACTTACCTGCTGACTAAAGAGGAACATTTCGAATGGATCCTGGAGTAAGAGCAGGTATTCATAGAGTTAAAGGCACTATTGATAGAAGCACCAATCTTTTCTTATCTAGACTTCAACAAGACCTTCTACTTATACACTAATGCATTGATGTGTGGCTTAGAGCAATCTTAGCACAGCTGATTGAAAACGGGGTACTTCAGAACAAGTATTACTCCAAAGTACTCAGCAAAGCCAAAAAAATACACAGTTACTGAACGTGAGTGCTTGGCTATGATCAGAGCAGTCAACATTTCAGATCTTATATATTGAGTACATTTCAAAGTAGTCATGGATCACGCGTTGCTTCTCTGGTTAAGAAGAATGAAGGATCCATATGGACGCATCGCCCATTGGATTGTCCTCCTCCAAGGGTGTGATTTCAAAAATCATACATTGCACAGGAGACAAGCACTTCTACGCAGATGGCTTGTCAAGGTTACCAGTATTCCACCTACAGGCACCAGAGATTGCAATCGTCTATATGACTTAATTGGGCTTCCTGAAGAGGTCTGGAAGGAAGAAACTAGGGAAATGAATTGCATCCTGCATAGATGTTTTAAAGACAGCTATATGTTGTTGTAAATCTGCATAAGAAGATCCAAAATATATGTTACACATATATCCAGCCCATTGATCGCTTGGAGATAAAGATGGAGTTTCACAAGCACGTGGGCCATTGATGATTCCAAATGATGTCAGCATACTGAAAGGAGAGGATCTACTAGGATTTCATGTCTGATGAAGTACACCAAGACTTGGAAATGTGTGTACCTTGTGCCAGTTTTCACCAGCTAAAGAAGCGATTTGAGTTTATGCCAATTCCCCCCACTACACTGTTAAGGAATGTCTCAATTGGCGTGTTACTGTTCCCAACTTTATCCAGTATAGGAAAATTTATCCTAGGAGCAATCACCACTTCATTAAGTGGGTCAAAACCTCCACAGTCAAGGCATATACCACGAATTCCACTGCTCGTTGCTTGTACAGTCAAGTGATCATAAGACACGGATGCCCTCAAGTTCTTCTATCAAACAATAGAAAAACTTTATCTTGGATATAGTGAGATATTGATGGATCTTGTAGTGGTGAAGCAGCAGTTCACTATTTCCTACAATCCATCCTCCAGCAGAAGAGTTGAAAGAATCAAAGGATTCTAGGAGGAATTTTAAAGAAAATTGATTCTTAATTACAAATTGAAGTGGGACAAGTTGCTGCCATCAATGCTGTCAGATTACCAGTTAAGTCATCACCGCGTGATTGAGATGTCCCATTGAAGCCTTGTATGGGCAAGAGCCAACGCTGCCTACCCTCCTGGCTCTGATCATCTCAGCAGATTAAAAGAACCTATCACCTGGGAGTTACCAACAGGAGTTAGCTGAAGAGCTGATAAGAATACAATTAAAAGCTTCAGATTTTATTTAAGGAAGCCTTCTTCCAAGCCAATGAGAGAGTCAGAGAAGGACTAAGTTACCTGAGTTCAACATAGGAGACAAGGTATCTTTTTACAACTTATTGGGAATCCATATAGAGAAACTACAGGCCATATGGGCTGGGCCTGTGACTGTCCTAACACAGAGAATCTCAGAATGCTTTATATGGCATGATGATACTGATATTGTTTTTAGTATAGTGCATGATCAGCAACTTCAATCATTCCCCAGGTATTGTCTTAGTAGGTTATTCTTGGATATGGTAGCGACTGTACAAACAGCCATTCCTCAACCAATGGAATGAGTGAGAAACCCCCCAAACCAGTGGAGGTACTGGTGACCATCCCACAACGAATGGAAAATCCAGAGGCCCTTTTATAGATTTGGGCAAGCTACAAAATTTGCACAAAAGTCAGGATGACTTCATGAGCAACAATTTTCCAAGAGAATGAGGTGGTCATGCGAAATATTTTTCACCCTGAGGAGTTAGATGAGTTAATTCACAATGAGGACATCGCTACTAAAATATTATGAAAAATTGATACCTTATATACCTTTGGAGTCCAAAATAATTTACATTTCACCAGTGATGGAACGATGAGCAAACCTATTTTAAGCCAATGTGAGAATCTGAGGTTTGAGGTGAATATTACAAAATTGGGCAACCATCCTTTTTTAAGAGTCGCTCAAAGCCATGATGCAAGACATGTCATAGGAGCATTATCACTTGAACCTGAAATTGAAAAGGATATTACTAAATTTAGTAATCAACCAATATTGCAAGTGGGTACAATGGTCCAATACCCAGAAGAATGACCTAGTACAAAGGCCCCTGAACGTTCAAGTTCAGGGGTGACACTGCGAGATGGAGCTTGTGAATACAAGAACTATCTCAAATGGACGAAGTGATGAAAGCAGCATGTAGAAGAAGTCTATCTAGAATACCTTGAAAAATCCTCATACCAAACCCTAAATTCCCAACTATTTCTCATTATCTCATTTAACTTATATATCTTAATTTACACTGAAACATAAGGTATTTTCACTTTTTTAACTCAATAAAACCTTTCTACAGAATCTCAAGCTTATCTTTTGTTTAAACTATTGTTAATTAAGGGCATTATTCTCCAGTAAATAGTTTGTGATTAATCAGATACTCTGTGTCCAGTAACTAATCTGAGGCCTGCCTTGTTTGGAAGAAGACACTCTCTGTAGCGGATAACTTGGCGCTGATAACGCCAAGGGAAAGGTTGGAAAGTTTCCCGTTGAGTACCAAAAAACAACTCATGTCAAAATATATAAGAGTGTCAAAAAGTTCACCATGGGAGTGAACAGTTCATACAAGCAAATAATGATACAAGGGGTAGCATCAAAGGAGAATTTTCCTTAAAGAGCAATTTTGATATTAGTAAAGATTGTCTGGTGACTAATCTGCGCTGAGTAGACCCCATGAGCGGCAAGTTGGACTCTAAAGTTAAGCAAGCTGAGGTCTGTGCACTGACTGGTAAGTTTTCTCTATCTGTGCTTCTCTGATTTCCCTGATGATTGGTATATATGAATTCCTTAGCTCTCAAGAGAACCCCATCATGAGATTCTCAATTTTTTAAGATCACCTTGAATGAGCGTTTTTTTAATCAAATAAAAGCGTTCATAATAATCTCTGTAGTTTTGCTGGCAATTATGCAAAAGCCCCCTAAAGTTTAGTTCATTGTAATGGATGCCCTTCAACTGCATTTTTGCTGATTTGGTAAATGGCCATCCATTATATAAATCAAAATTTTTTTTGTGCCCTGTTGAGTACCAATGTCATAAATCTGCCAGCTGCCAAGATGTCCGCCGTGCTCCCACCTCCCATCATGCCCTCCATTGGGCTGCATGCAACCATAATTTCAACCCCCTTCAGTGCCTCACAATACAATCCTTCAGGTTGTGCCTCGTTTCCATCCACCAAGGCTGTTTCTACTCATGTGGCCCAGAACAAAGTGGTGTTTAGCATTGCCGCCTTATTTATAAGTGGCATTACTTGACACTGTGCAAAGGCTACACCAGTATTTCCATGACTGTAATGTCATGTATGCAGTGCCATATGTAAATCCTGCCGCGCCTTACCTGGAGCGCTTGCCATATCACCTCTCTTCTTACCTCCACAATTGTCCTCTGAGGCATCCATCTTAAAATGGGTGATGTCATGACACAACATACGTCACTTGTGGCATTTGATTTTTCAAAATAAAAGTTGGTTTTGAATATATACCTTATAAAGCCCAACGCAACTCCCTCTTTTGTTGTATGGCGCCAGATCTCCCAGACATGCATCAATGAGTTTATAATTACTAAAAATCCTGTAGCTTGATAGCAAAGCTGGAATTTGCTAACTCTTTCCTTGTGTTTCTTCCTCTGTGCTGCGCTGATTTACCCAATAATTGGTATACACATAAAACCTAAATTTTCAAAAGACCCCAAATTTGAAATCCTCAGGTTATTTTAGCTCACCCCAAGCAATCACTTTTTACTTCAAATAAAAGTGTTTAGTCCAATCTATGTTTTTGTCTTGCAGCTCTGAAAAGCACCCTAAAGTTTAAGCTGACATAGTGGATGACCTTCCGCTGCATTCAGGCTAGTGCAATAGATAAACATTTTTAACTACCTTTGGAATGAAGATTTGCCCAACTCACTGTATTGGTTGTATTCTTTTTACTTGGTGTCAGTATTTCACCCCTATTTGGTTAAGTCTTACCCTGGGATTAAACTCATTACAGCCCTTTAGGAAAATCTTGGGTAAATAGGCCTGACGCCTAATATTATTTAATATTTATTATAAAAATTATTATCATTATTTTTGGTTCAGAACAGATATCAGATCAGATCTTTGGCAAGTTGATAAATTCTCTCATCAAATATCTTAATCATATTAACTGTATTATATTACTAAATTAGTAATATCACAATTGAACTTATATAATGCTCAAATAATCTAAATAAATGACAGGTTCTACTTGCTTTTATATTATAAATTTATATTAAATAAGAATTGCTCCAAGGACTGATAACCCTTGGAGCAACAATATGTCATCCAGGGTCTCAAATGTCTATTTATTCTGAGAATAACATTCTATTCTTTATATTCCAAGTCAGAACAGAATATTGACCTAGTGAATTTATATATATTTACTTTCTATAAGGGAATCTATTTTCTTTGACTAATTTGTTACTTATTTGATAAACCTCAAATCCAGTATAAGGGCCTTAGAGTTTGGCTGGTGGTGTCAAAATCTGAGGATTGCCCAATTGATTAATTAAATTCTGCATGGTAAATTGAGCTGAAATTCAGCCGGTGGATCCTTGATTTGGTCAGTTGCTTACAGTTTTAGAGCCGTCCAAAAATGCAATAAGCATACAAAAACAGCTCCAACCTTTCTGGCTGATTTTGGGTTTAATTTCCCCCTCATAATTGGGAACTTCAGCTGAGGCAGGCAAATTGGCAAGCTGGGGATCCTGAGATCCCAGCTTGCTGACACTCTTCAAAAGTGACTTATGAAAAAAATCAAATAAAGATAAAATAGAAAAGATTTTTATTAGACTAGATTATTTGATAATAATTCATTAGGCCAGGCGCCAGTATTTATACCTATAGGGCATCTCCTGGCCACATTCAGCACAAAATTTTAACAGCTATTTTACCAGCTCATTTCAGCCTATGACTGAAACCTTTTCTTAGGTTCATTGGTGGCAAAATACACTCAAAAATTGGGAAGATTTCAGGTACAAAAATTGCAATAAAAGCATGCAAAATTTTTCCAAGGTCTTCTGGAATTCAGTTTCATCATACTGCTGATAAAACAGACCTTCTGTGAAATTTTGGCCTCAATTGAAATAAATGATGCACCTCTAATTGAGACGTCAGCAGGCCTTCTCCTTGATAGCACTATGTAACCCCTTTCAGATGGTCCACGCAATTGCTATCATGCTGATTATGCAGATTGACATACAAATTTTCGCCCTAGGGCAGAAAATTGATTATGTTGTTCATTTGTTTGATTGTCCATGGGACTTTTAAATGTAACTTCAGGTCATTCCCAAATAATTTTGTATACAAATTTCTTATATTGGGTCTTGAATAATCAGGACTAGTTGCTGAGTTTTGGGGCAGAGATAATTGGCCCAACTGTGCAAATGGATTTGGTCCAAGCTTCCAATAGAATATTTAATTAAATTGACATTAAGTTGATCAACTTGGCTAAGTAGTTGCAGAGAAGGTTAACCTAAATGTGTGGGGATACTTGGCATAAGTGTTGAGTAATTGACTGGACCTAATTGTCAGATATTTGATCATATCAGATATCAGCGATTATGGTTCAGGTGTATCCTAAGTATATCCAAACTTGGGAATTGCAGCCTAGCAATTTCACTTAATTATATTTGACTATGATGACATGGGCTCAAGGGTCCTGTTGGTTAGGTTGGACTTAAATAAGTTTTGACTAATGACTCGGGCACATGGGCTTTGTTGGTATATGTCAAAACTAGTTTGTAATGTTAGTCAAGTTTTTAATCAAATTAATTCTAATTAGTGTAACAAATCACCTTGGCATGTGCTGCTGATTGCATGTGAAAGTGAATTGGTTCAGCTATTTTGAAGACATGATGAAACGCCATCTCAAGAATGATGATGGTGTTTACACTGACCCTGAGGCTGAGCATGATGCCTTGATTCAAAGTATATGTAGAAGTTCTTACAAACTTTTTACATGGTTAAGTGCCACTGAAATTAAGTCGTCATGGGTAAGATGTGGTGAACATCAAACCCTAAAAATAACCCTAAAGTTGACATTAATAAAATATATTCAACTACTGGACTTGTTTATACTTTAATTAATAAACTTTTTTGTGTTTAGTAATTTCTTTTGTATTAGTCAGCTTTTACTTAAAATCAGTAAAATCAGGGTGGCGTGCCATCATCAAAGTAAAAATGACAGGGAATACAAATTAAATACTAAGAAGCTATAATTTAAATTCTAATCACCATCTTGTCTGTTGTCTTCACACAATAGATGCTTAAAACTGCATTTCACACCTGACGAAGAACCAGCCATCAGACAAAGCCCAAAATTCAACAAATGGCGTTCATGGCTGGGACCGCAGATGGTGACCAGTATCAAAGTTTGAGCGAACAAATTTTGCAGATGAAGGATGAATACACCAGAAAAATCAATGATTGCAATGATAATATTGATGGTATTAATGATTCAAACAATAATCTCCATGGAGAATTGAACCAGTGCAAGAAGGCAATGAAAGAAAAGGACCAAGTGATTTTTACCTTGCAACTACAAGCTACTAGCCTGAATGAGGAAATAGCGAAATTAAAATTAAAAACCCAAAATCATGTCAATTGGAAAATCAAAATCAACGAATGAATTCAAAATCTAGCTGATGGGCATTGTCAGTGTGCTACAACCCACTTGACTGGAAATTCTTCTGAATATTATGAGGACGAAGCTTCAGAAATAGCTACCTAAATAGATGCTGGGCCACATTGACAACTGCCTAGCAATATGATTGCTTTGGTCAACACTAACACCTCAAACAGGGCTACGATGCCCCAACGCCCTAGTACGCCTGGTTCTGGTCAACAAAGGAGTAAATTATGATAACCAGGAATGGGGAAGCAATAATTTCAAACCAGCAAACCTGCGGGCCTTTGACAAGAATGGAAGTATTACCACCTTAATCAAATGCTTTGAAGTGGCCATGCATGGGGCCAGCGACTGTAACAAAGCAGCCACCATGATTAACTGCTTGGATGAGTGGAGCATGAGTTGATTATGCCTCACATTAACGAAAATCCAACATATGCTGAAGTCAAGGAGGCCGTGCTTCATGAATTTGGAGGTCCAGAACGGATAATGACCAGAAAATCCAAATTTATGAACATCAGCTCTAAGAAAGATGAAGCAATTGACAAATTTATGGATCAATTCTATTGTGAAGCTCAAGTTATCTTAGGCGCTCAAGCCATGGTCAATTTTGATGCCAAGATTGCACTAGAGCATGCAGTAGAACCTTACCTTAATATATCAAACACTCTATTGCCTGCTTTTGTGCAAAACCTTGTGACATCTGAATCGGTAGACTATTTATGCAGATGCTCAAAAAATTACAGCCCTCCTAATACTGGTTACAGATTGGGAACTGCTGCCTTTGCTGGAAAGACCTTCAAAACTAATGAGAAGATTAACACCTCACGGTCAGTGAGTGAAATTACTTGCTTTAATTGCAATTGTAAAGGTCACTATGCTTCCCAATGCCAACAGCAAAATGTCAATGTAGTCCTTCCCAATACCGTGCAGGAGGAGGGAAAAGAACAAGAACAATAGATGGGAGATGCTCTATTGTGCCTACAACACCAGTCCCACCTGATTGACAAGCAAACGATGGCCATGGGGCCTTGCTTAACAATGAAATCAATTCTATTTTAGTATTGAATGAAGAATCCTTGAACATACATGCGGTAACTCGCTCCCAGAGTAAGGTTGTCACACCTGAAGACTCTGAAGTAGTTGCTAAACCATATGTGCAACAATACTTGAGAATATTCCAGCTGTTGGGCATGAAGGAATGACTAAGTTCAAGGAAAGAGATTTAGTAGTATATTGTGACACTCATATTGCAGGTCGCGCGCACAAGCTAGCCTCACTTTGGAAGGGTCCATTTATTATATTGGAGAAATTCTCTGAAGATGTATATACCATTAAGGATCAAGGTGGCTTGGTTGTGAATCGAGTACATGCTAAGTTCCTTCATCCATATCATAAAGAATAATAATAATATAATAAAATAATAATAAAATATATAAAAAAATGAAAAGTAAAAAAAGAAATAATAATGCTAATTGCAAGCCATAGAGTTTATTTCATAGAATTGATGCCTCACTGGCATTAGAACTAGGTACCCCTTCATTGGTAGGGGGAGGAGAGTGTGATTGAACCAGAGAAGTCTACCCTGATGGAGATGTGCTAAACCCAAGAAAGCTCGGCACCAGGCACGCTAGCCCTGTTGACTTAGGTAAGGCTATTGAGATAACATTCAAACTTTGATGAATGTGAAAACTAGACATTGTGACTCAGGAAGAAGGATACCCACCACTTATATCCAGTCAAGGTGGGGGAAGTGTTGAGTAATTAACTGGACCTAATTGTTGGATAATCAATCATATCAGATATAAGCAATTATGGTTCAGGTGTATCCTAAGTATATCTGTGACAAACGGGGTCTCTCCACATTGACACAAAGAAGTTGAGTAAGAGGTCCCATGTGAGGGCCCATAGGCAAGAGAGGGCCACTGTGGTGAGGTCCCTCATCTGTTGGCTTGTTGAGTGGCTTAGATACCCCTGGAACACTGTAAGGATGATGCTCGCACTGAGGAGGGCAGTTTGGCCTCCAGAGAGAGCATACAGAGAGGCGACAGCTCTGTAAAAATCCAAGGAATGGTTCATGTTGCTTCACTCAAAATCTTGATTCTCCTTAAGATCTCAAATAAATGATTTCAAAATCTCAAGATTTTTTTCGATTTTTAAGGTTTTTATTGTATATATCAGAAGATGAAGTTGTCTTAAACACCTTTGCTTGGTTTGTTTTTATATTAGGGAATGGGGGATGTGGGGAAATTGGACCCCGCGGAGTCCATGGGCAGCGGGCTATCCGCAGGCCTATTTCAAGAATCTCAGCCTCCGATATTCCCATCTAGGCATGTTCTAGACCATTCATTGAGTACCCATGTTGTTACAGAAACTTTTTTTCTCATATATTTTTGTTTGTTGAGGATGAATCAGAACTCATCTTGACCTTATTGCCAAAATTCCCATTTTTGGGATAATTTGGCCCAGCAGCCCCTGATTCACTGGGCTGCCCTTTGCCATGGCTCTTGATAATTTTGATGAGTGGCAGATTCAGCTTGGCAGCTCCTGATTCATTGAGCTGCCCAATGTCATCATTTCCTTTTCTGGTGTTATTTGGCTTGGTAGCTCCTGATTTGTTGAGCTGCCTGATGCCATCATTTCCTCTTTTGGTGTTATTCAGCTTGGCAGCTCCTGATTCACTGAGCTGCCTGATGCCATGATTCATGCCGCTTCTGTTTTTGGCATAAAAAAGCTTGGCAGCCCCTGATTTGCTGAGCTGCTCTTTGCTATTGCCAATCTCTATGCATGGGACCTCAGAATTTGGGTTGGCAGCCTCTGATTGGCCCAGTTGCCATTTATGTCAACCTTTGCTACCTTTGCCTCGAGGTTTGATTGATTTTGCAGCATCTGATTTGACAGAATGCCATTTTTGAGGGTCGTTGCCCTTGAGCCCTACATTTTTATGTAAATTGTGCGCGGTACTATTAGCTGTGATCCCCGCCTTAGGGGGGTTGGGGCTATGTGATGTTCAGGCAGTGACTTGACTGTCACATCACCCCCTCAGAGGAGAGTCCCCTACGCCCCCAGTATTCCTCCACCTTCTGGGGACAGTTGGCATAATCAGTGGCAGTTTGCCAGGAGGATTCTTCTTTCAGGTAGCCAACCCATTTCACCAAGTACCATCACTTTTTGTGAGCGATCTTGGTGTCTAGAATCTCCTCCACCTCATATTCTGCCTCCCCTGGGTTGTCTGACTGGACCAGCTCCAGCTTTGCTGGTATGGGTCCTTCATACTTCTGGAGCTACAAAACATGTAAAACTGGGTGTGCGCGCAAACCTTCTGGGAATTCCAACTCGTACACCACCTCATTCACCTGTCAGATGACCTTGTAGGGTCCCAGGTTGACCGGTCCAAACTTCCTACACTTTCCCAGGGCTGTGTAGTGTTTTGCATTTATTAATACATAGTCACCATCTTTGAGGAGTGGAGCCTCTGAGTGATGCACATCCGCCTTCCTCTTCTGAGCCTCCACCGCCTTCTCCAGGTTGGCTCTCAAAATCTCAAATTTTTCCTTTATTCTGGCCACTAACTCATCTGCCACAGGATTCATTCCCCTTGCGTGTCCCTCCATCATCCATGGGTGATACCCATGGTTCGCGAAGAAGGGCGATGTTCCAGTCAATGAATACACCAGGTTGTTGTACGCAAACTGTGCAATCCTCAGCCACTTGATCCAATGATCTTGTCATGAAGTGAGATAGCACTGTAGGTACTGTTCCAGGGTCTGATTGACCCTCTCTGTCTGGCCATCTGACTGGGGTGGTAGGCGGAGGAACAGCAAGGTTTAATGTAAATTTTCCAGGAGGTGATCCCAAAGCCTGGAGATGAACTGCAGGCCCCTGTCCGAGATGATCTTGTCTGGGAGTCCATGTCAAGCAAAGACCTCCCTCACGAAGATTTTGGTCATGTCCTTTGCCGTGACCTTAGAGGTGCAGGGGAAGAACTCAGCATACTTCATTAGTCAGTCCACCACCACCATGACTGCATCGTAGCCCTCTGATTTTGGGAGCCTGGTGATAAAATCCACACTCAGGGAGGTCCACAGCATTCGGGCGATCTGTAGTGGCTTGAGCTTCCCTGCAGGTAAGGCAGCGCGCGGTATACCCTCTCACCGTTCCCTCTAGGCCCAGCCAGGAGTAGTTTCAGCATATTAGCTTGATCATTTTTCCCACCCCAGGGTGTCCCGCCAGGGGGTGGTCATGACATAGCTCCATTATCTCAGTTTGAAGCTTGAGCGTCGGGACCCATAGACGGTCGTGGTGCAGGATGAGGCCTCCCTCCCTCCCTCCTGAAATTCTTGTAGCCTTCGCTGGAGTCCACTCACTCTATCTATCTCCTGACCGTTTCTCTGAATTTGGTGCATTGTTGGGCTGTTCAAATTCTTTCTTTTAGGTCAGCGCGTTCCTTTTATATTAATGCAAACATCTGGGGAGGGAGCATTGTGGCTGTGTTGAACTCATCCAGCTCCTCATTCACGAAGGTCATTTTCAGGTCCCAGCTGAGTAGGTCTGGGAGTAGGTTGCTCTCCCCAGGCTTATATTCTATCTTGAAATCATATTGAGATAGCTCCAGGTGCCAGCGAAATTGTCTTTGGTTCATCCTATGGGGGCTCTTGTGGAACTCCAAGGCCCTGTGGTCAGTCCAGATTGTGAACAGATGGCGCGCATACAACAGATGATGCTGCCACTCATCCAGTGCCGCAACAATCGCCAGGAGTTTTTTGACATAGACAGGGTAGTTGGTTTCCGCTGGTAGCATCTTCCTGCTGAAGTAGCATACCGGGTGGTCCAAACCATCCTCCCCTGTCTGCAGTAGGACCGCCCCAATGGTAAAATTTGACGCATCTGTCTCTACAATGAACGGGTGATTGGCGTCTGGGTGTGCTAGGACTGACGCTGTGAGGAGGGCCTCCTTGATGGCCTGGAACGCCCTATCTTCTTCTTTTTCCCATTTGAAAGGGACTTTCCTGGTCAACCAGGTAAGTGGGGTGGCTGTTTCCGAGAGGTCCTTGGTAAATCTCCTCAAGAAATTATCCACACCTAAGAAACTGCGCACCCCTGTCTTGTCCGTTGGCGCTGCCCATTCCTTCACTGCTGTCAGCTTGTCTGGGCAGATGGCTGTCCTTTTTTCAAATACAACGTTTCCTAGGAAAGACACTGAGCCCTTGTAGAACTCGCATTTGGAGGTCTTTAGACGCAGGTTGGCCTTGTCCAGTTCACTGAGGACCCTCTTGACATCCTCTGTGTGCATCTCGCAATACTTGGAGAACACCAAGATGTCATCCATGTACGCAACGCAGCATCTCCCCATCAAGTCACCCAGGGCATGGTCAATGGTCCTTTGGAAAATGGCAGGAGCGTTCTTGAGTCCAAACGGCATAACCCTGTATTCATATACCCCTAGGTGGCACTTGAATGCTGTGTACTGTTAGTGCTCTGGTACAACTGGCACTTGGTTAAGAGTCAACCAGGTCTAACTTAGAGAACACCTGACTCCCAGCGATCATCTGTGAGATGCTCGCCATCAGCGGGATGAGGTAGGGGTCCATTTCCGTTATGGCATCTATGTGGCGGTAGTCCACACAGGGGCGGAGCTCGCCATTGGCCTTATAGACAAGGAGGATGGGAGATACCACAGGAGATTTTGAGGGCACTATCACCCCTCGCTCCAACATATCCTTCACATACTGGTATAGGGCTTCCTTTGCTCTGGGGTTCAGGGGTACAACGGGCTTCCTTTTGGGAGCTCAGCATCCCCTTTGAACTTGAATGAGAATGCAAAGGGGCCCTGTGGATCGCAGGGGAGGCGAAGCTCTTTTGGAACAGGTGCTCATAGTCTCTGAATTCCTCCGGTATCTGTTTCTTCTCCGCCCCTAAGTGCACATAGTTCACACCAGGCCTGCTTCTGCCAAAGGTAAAGAATTCTAACAACAAGGGCTCTTGTTCCTTGGGGTGAAGCATCACCTGGCCCTCCTCCAAATCAAAGTGTGGGGAGTACTTATGCCACCATTTCATGCCTAGAACGATGGGATGGGGCAGGTTCTGGATGGCGCAAAAGTCTTCCCAGAAATGGTGGATTCCCTGTTGGAGCTTTATCTTGGGCTCAACCTCCCAGCACTCTGACGACTTGGAGGTGTCCGCAAGGGTCACAGTACCCTTTTCTCACATTTTTACTCTTAATTTCTTGGCTAGCTCTCAGTCCATGTAGTTTTCCTCAGCCCCAGTATCCACTAAAGCCCACAGTTTTTCTAACTTGGCCCCTTTCTCTTTCTTCTTTCGCTTCAAAGTAAACAGAATAAACAGGTAGGAGGAACCGTTTCCTTTATTGAGTGACGAGATGTGGGCAGGGGTTGGGCAAAGGTTGTAAGTGGGGCCATCCAGGCCGCTGGGAGCAGTGGGTGCAGGAGCTGCAAGGCGTGGGGCATTCTCCCCCAGGGCCCCCTGCTCCTGTTGCCCCATATGGCTTGATATGGGCTCTGACTCCACGCGTCATCCACGGAATCTATTGTGATTCCCAGGCACAGGGGCCCTGGCTTGGGCCAAGGATAGCTGGTTTTCTACCTGGGAAGCAACAGTGACCTCTTCTTCCAAGGTTGCCCCCAGGCGGGTGGCAGCCATAGCTGTGAGGATGTCTGGGCAAAGGTTCTGTCTGAACATCCATGCGAGCTGGTAAGGAGACACTTAGGCTTTGGCTAGGGGTCAGAACAACTGAGCATACTCCTTGACAGCCGTTTTCCGTTGGCTGAGGGCCAAGAGCGCAGACCAGGCGGCATCCTGAGAGTTGTTTGGGGTGGCGGCTCTTTCCACAAGGTGGAGGCAGTCCTCCAAAGAAGCAGGAAGGGCCAGCTGAGTCTCAATAGGTCAGTAAGCCAGATTGACAGATTCTTTGTTAGGTCCGCTATCACCTGGGCAATCTGGAGGGATGCAACGTTGTACCCCAGAGGCTGCTGTAAGGTGGGCCTGTAATCTAACATGGGAGAAGATACCGTGCATAACACTCAACTCCTTGGGGTCAATGCTTGTCTAAACTCAGACGTGGCATCAACGTGTTGGACATAAGCGATTGAATTCCCTGGGATGGGAGAAGACAAGCGGCTTCCCTCAGCAGGAAAAGGATGGAGAAGATGACCATCAGGAGAGTGGTAGTGTGCTCATACCAGGAAGGTAGGGCTCTTTCATGTGGTCTCCTCATCTCATTCCATAAAAGGGAGATGAGGTTAGTTGAACTTTGTCTAATGTGACGAATGGGGTCTCTCCACATTGCCACAAAGCAGTTGAGCAAGAGGGCCCATGTGAGGGCCCATAGGCAAGAGAGGGCCACTGTGGTGAGGTCCCTCGTACGTTGGCTTGTTGAGCAGCTTAGATATCCCTGGAACACTGTAAGGATGATGCTCACACTGAGGAGGGCAGTTTGGCCTTCAGAGAGAGCATACAGAGAGGCAACAGCTCTGTCAAAATCCAAGGAATGTTTCATGTTGCTTCACTCAAATTCCATGATTCTCCTTAAGATCTCAAATAAATGATTTCAAAATCTCAAAATTTTATTTTCAATTTTTAAGGTTTTTATTGTATATATTAGAAGATGAAGTTGTCTTAAACACCTTCGCTTGGTTTGTTTTTATATTAGGGAATGGGGGATGTGGGGAAATTGGACCCCGCGGAGTCTGCGGGTGGCAGGCTATCCACAAAACTATTTTGAGAATCTCAGCCTCCAATATCCCCATCTAGGCATGTTCTAGACCATTTGTTGAGTACCCGTGGTGTTACAGAATATTTTTCGCATATATTTTTGTTCATCAAGGATGAATCATAACTCATATCAACCTTATTGCCAAAATTCCCATTTTTGGGGTAATTTGGCCTAGCAGCCCCTGATTCACTGGGCTGCCCTTCGCTGTGGCTCTCAATAATTTTGATGAGTGATGGAATCAGCTTGGCGGCTCCTGATTCATTGAGCTGCCCAATGTCATCATTTCCTTTTCTGGTGTTATTTGGCTTGGCAGCTCCTGATTTGTTTTGCTGCCTGATGCCATCAGTTCCTCTTTTGGTGTTATTCAGCTTGGCAGCTCCTGATTCACTGAGCTGCCTGATGCTGTGATTCATGCCGCTTCTGTTTTTGGCATAATTCAGCTTGGCAGCCCATGATTCGCTGGGATGCTCTTTGCTGTTGCCAATCTCTATGCATGGGACCTCAGAATTTGGGTTGGCAGCCTCTGATTGGCCCAGTCACCATTTATGTCAACCTTTGACTCGAGGTTTTATCAATTTTGTGGCATCTGATTTGACAGAATGCCATTTTCAAGAGTCATTGCCCTTGAACCCTACGTTTTTATGTAAATTGTGCGCAGTACTATTAGCCGCAATCCCTACCTTAGGGGGGTCAGGGCTATTTGGTGGTCAGGCAGCGCCTTGACCGTCACAATATCCAAACTTGGAAATTGCAGCCTAGCAATTTCACTTAATTATATTTTGACTATGATGACATGGGCTCAAGGGTCCTGTTGGTTAGGTTGGACTTAGATTAAGTTTTGACTTAATGACTCAGGCACGTGGGCTTTGTTGGTATATGTCAAAATTAGTTTGAAATGTCAGTCAAGTTTTTGATCAAATTAATTACTAATTAGTGATACAAAGCACCTTGGCATGTGCTGCCAATTGCATGTGAAAGTGAATCAGTTCAGCTATTTTGAAGACATGATGAAATGGCATATTAAGGATGATGATGGTGTTTATACTGACCCTGAGGCTGAGCATGATGCCTTGAGTCAAAGTATACGTAGATGTTCTTACAAACTTATTACATGGTTAAGTGCCACTGAAATTAAGTTGTCATGGATAAGATGTGGTGAACATCAAACCCTAAAAATAACCCTTAAGTTGACATTAATAAAATATATCTAACTACTAGACTTGTTTATAATTTAATTTATAAACTTTTTTGTGTTTAGGATTTCTTTTGTACCAGTCAGCTTTTACTTGGGATCAGTAAGATCAGGGCGGCATGCCATCATCCAAGCAAAAATGACAGGGAATACGAATTAAATACTACCCAGAAGCTATAATTAAAATGCTAATCACCATCCTGTCTGTTGTCTCCACACAATAGACACTTGAAACTGAATTTCACACCTGATGAAGAACCAGCCATCAGACAAAGCCCTAATTCAACAATAAGCTTTAGTAATATAATCAAATCCATGTAGCGATATTTGGCCTGAGCCATGTTATTGTACTAGGTTTTATTTAGATTATTAGTTCAAGCATTAGGTGGGAAAATCGGCCCAATCTGTAGGTTATCAAAGTTTTTATTTTGAGTCAACCACAGAATTTGACAGGTGGATTGCTGAATTCTAAGAAATGATGTTCACTACAGGTGCACCTCTGATCTGGGAATGAGAAGAAATTTCTGACACACATCAGAGTTTTTAAATGATGGAATTGTTATGAATTACTTACCAAAATGGAATAGGGTGAGCTAATCCTGGAAAAGCACAAAAATATTGAAAGTATGACTCCTAGCCCTGGTTAGAATGTTATTTTTATTTAAGGATTAAATTCAATCAGGTATTCCAAGAAGTGGGATTACAACCATGCCTTGTCCTGATAAATTCTTTTGGTAAAACCATAACATCTTAGGTGTATTGCTGCTACCATATCCAAGAGAACATGGTGAAATAAACTTGACTGGTTACTACCAATTCTGGATCTGCAAAATTGCCCTGAGACAGCTTAAGAATCCGCTGACACCAAGTTGTCAGACTGGTTCTTTATAAGATGAACCCTCAACGTTGAGCTCACCCTCTAGGACAAGTCTTGAGTGTGGCTCTGTCAGGATTTTACCCTATTTGGTTAATCCTTATCCTGGGGTTAAACTTATGGCAGCCCTTTAGTCCAAGTCTCAGGTAAATAGGCCTGCCACCTAATATTCTATAACATCTACTATAATAATTAAGATAATTCTATTTAGTTTTGAACAGATACCAGATTTGATCTTTGATGAGTTGATTATTTATCTCATCAAATCATAATCAGATCAACTGTATTATATTATTAATAAGTAATATTACAATTGACCCTATATAAGGGTCAAAATAATTTATATAAACGACAGTTCAACTTCACTTTTATATTATATACATATATTATATAAGAATTGCATCAAGGAAATATAATCCTTGCAGTGACAATGCATCTTCCTGGGCCTCTAATGTCTGTTTATTTTGATAATACCATTCTTTTCTCATTATCCCAAGTCAGGACAGAGTCTTGACCTGTTGACTTTATATATATTCTATAAGGGAATCTAATTCCTTGACTAATTATTATTTATTTGATCACCTCCAAGCAAGCTTCAAGGGCCTTAGAGTTCAGCTGATGGATCGCAAAATTCCAAGGCTTGGGATATACTTTTTCTTATAAGCATACATTAATCACAGAAGTGCCAAAGTGTCCCAGTTTAAGCACTTGTTACACTGCAGTTCTCTTTGTGATTGGCGTTCAACTGGCTTCTTATAATTTTCTCTTTGATTCTCACTCTTGTTCTGAAAAGAATATACAGACTTTCCAAGTCTTTAAGGTGTGTGAATGGCAACCATGGATCCCATCAAGCACTTTCTTTGCACATCAAAAAATCTACTTGATTGCAATTTAGAAACATTACAGTTTTAGTGCTAATGTCATATGCATCTTGAGGGAATGATTCATCTCCAATGAACTGAGAAACATTTTCTCTGCTGTAGAAAAACATATCGCACCAGTTGTCCACAACTGTTACACTTTGAGATAGTATAAAGTTGTGTAGTTGTCAATTGATTCATTTTTTCCCATCTTTATTGGCAAAAGTCATGTTTTATATTTTGAACATCTTGTCAAAGCCAAACATAGATAAGAGTATTTCTCTAATTTCAGTCCAAGTTAGACTTGTCACAAACTTGCACTGAGGATCTCTTGAGCTTATGACTTATATAAACTTGGTTGTGGTGAGCTTTCTGGAGATCACTCGCTCCATTTATAATGGTTCATACATTTTTAAAAAGCCCATGGTTGTTCCATAATAAAAAGTGAACAATGGGTTAAAGTAAGGTTTAAAAATGGGATCCTTTGAAGTAGTTCAGGACGCATAAGACGTGTATGTGCTGCCATCAATTGAGTAACCAAAATTTGGTATCTTTAAACACGTTCCTTCTCTTAATGGGCTTAATTCTGGGTGCGGCTGAACTTGCAGTCGATACTTACGCTTCTATAAGTTTTTCTCAAAAGTATATGTGATAGAGTTCTTTTGGTCCATTAATTATCCATACTCATTCATGGTACATATGTTTAATCTATTCTCAATTTCAGGGTAAAAATTAAAGCTTCAAGTTCCTTCAAACTAAAATCAATCTTTTTTGTAGTTGAATTACAACCAATTATTAGGGTAGTGGCAATGAAAGCTCTTATGGCTGTCCCTTTGACTCATTTACGCTGTTTTTGCAACTACATTACTTCTTGTTACAAAGTTCTAAGCTTTGCTGTCCGTATCCCTGGCCGCTTGGGTAGCTCACATGGTGCCAGCTTAGAAACCCAACAATAGGAAAGGTGAGGTAGGCTTAGTACGCTGCACTGCCCAAGAGAAAGGGGGCCAAAGTTCCCCTTGTGGTTACCAACCTTGACTTTTGTTAGAGAAGGGATAAGTTAAATGAAATTAATAACTATTATAATCAATCATCAAGTATTTATAGTAAAATTAAAGGCTAAAAGTGAGATAGGGTAAAGTATTTATGAAAGGCAATAGGTAAGTTACTAGTTGATAATGGCCTAGCTTTAGGAAAATCTTGATGCAACTGCTGATAGAATAATAATATTTTAGGCCTTGATATTACAAATGAAATTGATATCAGCTTTTTATTGCAAGTAATTAAATGACTTGATGTATTATTAAGAACAATCACTGATATATTTAGACTCATTAAATATAAGAATTAGAACCATCATCACTCACTCTTACTTATGAAAACCTCAGCACTCCGCTGTCAAAATGATTATAAATCAGCTTATGTTGCTAGTAAATTTTTAAATAATTATATGATTGGGTTTAAGCGTCAAAATGGTATTTTCAGTAACTGAATGATAGATATGATTATTTGGACATTCTTAGCTACAGTTGCTGGTGTCAAGTCAAACTTACTAGTTAGTATTAATAATTTAATATATGATATTGGGAGGTGATCCTCAACACATCAAATTTTGCTCAACCCAACTCAATGGGGAGCCTAATTTGGCATTCTGCAAATAAACTAATATTGGCAAGTCATGACATCTAAAAGAGGCTTCTCCCAGTAAAGGGTAAATGCTTGACACTTGCCTTGATGACATCTTCTTCCATCACCAGGATTTCAGAATCTCTTTCACCAGGGTAAGCTTCAATATTCTCAACGTCACTCATTTCATTATGAGCCACACTCTCTTTAATATTTTTGTCTGATAGTATCACTCCTTTGAGCACCATAATCAACAGTTTAGCTGTGGCTAACCAAATTTTGTAGAGCTTTTCTTTCTTGTAACAATCACTTTAGTTACTATGATTTGATTTGAACAGCAAAATTGGATAATCACACACAGGAAAGATGGGCGACTTTAATAACAAAAATAATACAACATGGGTGAGAGTCGTGGCAAGCGGTGCACTTAATGGTGCAACTAAGGCAAGAAACGCCCTGGAGGGGGACCAGAACCCAATCTGCAAAGAAATTGCAAACTCAGACACCATCTGGGTTTATGGTATTTACTGTAAAGCACGCGCAATACATGTACATTCAATTCAACCAACCTTTGTCAAAGGTGGAACACGGGATCAGACTCTTCCTTGGGGATGAGTCACCAACCCTGTGGGAGAAAACATTTGAGGCACAGACCTCACTTTTCCCTCATGTGGTGTACGTAGCCACCAACAACATGGGCTGTGGCTGGATTGATATGTTTTGAAACAGCTGATGAAGCCAATGCCGCAGCAAAATCTGCGTGGAAATTGCCCTCCCTGAGGGCAAAAATTGTGCGCACCGCGCGCACCAGAAGGAACAAAGCAAAAACTTTGTTCATCTCCTTTGACTCTCTCCGCACCAAACTTCCTCATAAGGTAATCAAGGAGGAGCTCTGCAAAGGTCTTGTGGCCTATGGAGAAATCCAACAACTTGAATTACAGCAATTTCTGCTTAATGCCCGACCTGTGCACGGGTAAAGCTATCACTGTAATCAACCCCTTCCCAGAAGTGGAAGAGGACTTAACCAGAATTCCCCGCGCAGCAGAATTTCACTTTGCAGATGGGGCCAGTTGGCTGCATTCCGAGTTACACTGGAACGCGCACCACCCATTTGCAACCACTGTGGCTCACTGGGCCACAAGGAACATGCATGCCCTGTAAAAGAGGGCTTAATGGAAAATGATTTTTGTGAAGAAGCTATGGACGAAGATAATGAAAACTTAGCCAAAATGACTGATGGCCACCACCCATTCCGCTGGGGTGAAGATGGACTATACTCCATCGTGGACCCAATTACAAGTAAACAGCGTAAAGCAGCACAAAAAGCCCGCAAGAGAGCAGCAGCTGAAGCGGTGGCACACGCGGAATCCGCCATTAACCACGGACAAATTCAGGAGGATATTTCAGATATTCACCAAACCAACCAATCAGAACAATATGCCCAGGGCAAAAATTTTCACAGTAACCAGACTCAGCCACAAAGCGTCATCAGTCATGCACATACTGAGGAACAATGCAACCACAATTTGGTTGAAAATGCGGTGCACAATGCAACAAAGTTGAACCTCAAAAATACAAAATCCAATCAACAACTCGCATCAAATTAACATGAGACCTGTGCAGGAAAAGTTGACACAAATGCAAAAAACCACAATTCCCTTGAATCATTGGGTCAGATCAAGGGAACCAACAATGGCAGTGAAAGAGTTGGAGTACAGACGTGGAGCATGGCCAAAATGAGCTGCGGTGGGATAGGACCAGAGGGTCCTCCCAACCGCTCCTGAGGCCGCGGGCACCTCAGTGTCAATAGGGATGTTAAACATCGCGGGAGCCAGGGCTCATATGTCCCAAGCCAAAAGCTGGCATTCCTGCGAAAACCTCTTGTAGACATCTTGGCCATCCAAGAAACCCACTGCCTACAAGGGGAAGAAGAATCCTGGTCAACCAGGGTCGCACCACCACAATCATTATGGACATCTCACTGTGGGGTGATAGTCCAAAACAACAAAAAATTTAAAATTACAAATTCATCATCACACTTGCATGGTTGAGTCCTGGTAGCAACAATCACATGCCAAGATGAAATGATTTCGTTAGCATGTATCTATGCACCGTGTACTGCAACCAAGAGAAATTTTTTTTAAAAATTTCTACCCCTCACCCTCCCACCAGATATCATCATGTTAGGCGATTTCAACTGCTGGGATAACCCCAATACAGATCGATGACCTAATCCCAGGGGATACCCACCTGGACACATTGAATATCGCACAATGAAGGCATCTCTTGGCTTACAGGATGCTCTTCCTCCCAATTCACCAATCCTTCCCCATATGACAAGACTCAACATATGTGAGTGACTGCTCATATCAATGAGTCATATTGACCACATCCTCATCCCACAATCCCACCACTCAAGAGTCTCTAAATTTACAACAAAAAAGATCAATTTTTCTGATCACCGATTAATTATGGTGCAGTTAGCGCCACCCAATACCACACACAGGTGTCGCCTTGGAGAAAGCTTCGCCCAGAAAATATAAGATATCATGAGATATCTGACTGGGTTGAAAACAAGACTACAAACCCAGAATTCACAGCCCCATTCACTTCAGATCCCATCAGAACATGGGAAAATTTCAAAAAAGATTTAATCAACAAAACCTGACATATTGCATCGCACAAATACACTGCGGACACAGCCACAATCAAGCGTATCTTGGCAGAACTAGACTACCTGGAAATAAATACTCTGAGATCTGGCTATAGCCCCAATTGGGGATGCAAATGGGCAGAAATTTCAGCCCAACTTAACAATCTCATACTTGAAACACCAACACAGAATCAAAGTATTGAACAAAGGTAAGTTCATAAAGGAAGGTGAAACCTGTTCAACATACTTTTTCTGCCAATTCCACTCCTGCGGAAACCAGCCCATGTGCACACAGGTCTGCAAGACCAACGGCACTGTGGCAACTGACCCTGAAGAGGTCAAGGCGGAAGTACACCGCTATTACACCAAATTATATCGCGATATGCCAACAGATCCACAAAAAATTAAAGAATTTATTCAAACTGCCAAGATACAAAGTACACCACCAAATTACAATATACTATCCCTTATCACACGGGAGGAGCTTTGGGAAACAATTCGCGGTGCACCACGTAGGAAATGCCCAGGGCCTGATGGGATACCCTACAAATTTTACAAAAATATTTTCAACAAATCGCCCCTCCTATTGGCGTCAATGAACCAGAGTTTGTTGGAAACACGCCTATTACCAGGAGGCCATGAATCCTACGTTAAAACCTTGTATAAAAGGGTGACAAGTTGGACCTGGCCAACTGGCGCCCAATTGCACTCTTCAACACTGACACAAAAATTTAGCAGCTAGATTAGGCGCAATTGCATCTGACGTCCTATCAACCAACCAGTTTGGGTTTATACCAGGGCGTTCAATATGGAACAACATTCACCATGTTGCAAATATTTGCCAATCCAAAGCAACTGGTGCCCTGGTGTTCTTGGATCAGGAAAAGGCGTATGACCGTGTTAGCTGGCCATACCCAAAAGAATGTCTACATGCCTTCAAACTCCCACCAAGATTCATAAAATGGGCGATGCTCCTAACAGAATCTGCAACCATGGCTGTATGCGTCCCTGGATTCCTAACAAACAAGATTAAACCACACAGAGGGCTCAAACAAGGGGATCCCCTCAGCCCACTGCTATACAATTTCAGCTTTGACCCGCTCCTCCGAGTAACTGACTCACATCTCATGGGGATAACCGCACAAGGACAACCAACAGTCAAGATACTGGCCTTTGCAGATGACTGCGTAGCAGGTATAGCAAACAATGTAGATGCCCGACAGCTGGAACACACTCTAGAGGAATATTCCAAGGTGAGCAATGCATTGCTCAACAAAAGGAAGACAGAAATCATCCTCTTAGGCAAATACACAAACAATTGGGCCACAACATCAGAACCTCACACCAACACTAAAAAAAAAACCCAATTATATTACCCTTTGCAACACCTTCCACCACCACTCCTGTCCGACACCTTGGAATCTGGCTAGAATCAGGGGGATATGCTAATGAAACAATGGAAAGTAACCTGTTACAACGGGTATCCAAACGCGTCACCTCCCTCAAGGGAAGAACCCCAGGATTAACAGGACGAGTTACAGTTGCTAACTCGCTCATCCTCCCAATACTGTGGTACCTGGCCCATGCGATAGCCTTCTCACCTACCTTTGTAACCTCAATTCGCGCGCTTATCCAGGGCTGGCTGTGGCCTGGCTCTCACCCTCCTATACAGATGGAAACACTATTTGGCCCACGCTCAAGCGGAGACATGGGACTAATAGATTTTGAGAGCCATGCCAATCACATCCTAGGTACCTGGATAAAGGAAATCCTTGCTCCAGACCTCCTGCAACAACATTGGTCCAGAGCAGCAAGGACTAACTTTGCACAGGCGCTCAAACTAACCAACCCACATAGTCCACCCAGACTACTTTCATACCTTGCCAAGCACCCTACTGCAACGGGTCCACATGGAACCTCCCCTCATTTCAAACATATTCTCTGAACTATCCGCTGTATGGGATGGACCATAGAGAACATGGGTACTATACAGGGAAGGGGATGACCCAGTCCCTAATTCAAATTAAGAAACCCAGAAAACTACCCCAGAGGGATATGCTCGCAACAACCCCAAGCATAGCTAGGGTAGAATACCTAGATATGCTGGACATTCCCTATGATTTAACCACACAGAAAGCAATGTGGAAAATGACACACCACCCACTCCTACAACCAAGGATAAGAGCAAACGACTAGCGCTGTTTGAGAAGGACCTATAGGACGGCGGACCGCTCCAACTCCTCCACAAAACATGTGCAGTATGTGGAGGGGAGGGATCCCTACATCACCGCCTAGAAACATGCCCCCCAACCAAAGCTATATGGCAGGAAGTTGCACGCCTGCTCAAGATTCAAAACGAACAGGAATTCTTAATCAAAGAGTATCTTCGCGCTCCAGATCGAGTCACCAATCCCATCTACACTCCACTCCCTAATAATACCCATTGCAATGTGGACAATACACACAATTGCATTAGATGCATTCAAGGGCATGGTCCCAACCAATCATGGGATTATTAACAGATTCCATTTCCACTTACTAGAGCACTTCCAAGCCTGGCTCTATGGATATATGAGACCAAGACAAAAAGCGCTCATAGAATCATGGTTCCCACTCTGGTTCCTCCACACAGACCCTTTCCTTCACACCTGCTCCATAGCAGGGGAAACCCCTCAGAGTAGTGCACCAACCCCCATACCTGGCAGTCCCGCTGGCAACAGGGGTAACTTGAGTAACCTGGGGTGCCAAATTTTTATATTTCTTAGTTATTCTCTTAGTTTCACATATATTTGGTAATGTCTGTCCCCTGGTCAGCTTACCTCAGTTAAATAAAATAACCAAATTTTGTAGATGGTGTGGCTGAGTAGCTTATTAGTATTTATGTTTGACATAGATTAGATACCAAGAGCAGGTTTAAAGTTGTTGAGATGCTAACATTCCTAAAAGAGTGTCTTTTTGCTGGATCACTGTTGCAACAAATAATCTGGTCAAAGCTCTTTCACTTTACTGGCGAATACTTCTAGCTACTCTGTCACCACTTTAGCCTTAATGTTGTAAGCTGGACTTATAGACAAGACACAATAGAGACTTGACGACGTCTTCCTAGAGACATCAGCACCAGCTGTCCTCTTTGTGATTGTCTACTCAAGCAGATCAAAATTCTGGTTACTGGTGATGCTGCTTTACTTGATCCTAGAATAGTTACTGGACATCCTTCACTTTAACCAGATAAAACTATTAGGCTAGGACAAACTAACGATTTTTAGTGAAGACTCATTTAATAAAGTAAAATTGAAGTATTTATGTACCTTGCATAATTAATGTACAAAATTTTGAAATGAGGAATTTTGGGTATAGGCTATACTAAACTATTCATGAACTTCTTGTTAATCTCTTCTTACCCTCCACTTTCTTCACAAAATCTATTATATATAGGTCCCTGATGCGTGATATCCATCTTCCTTTATTTGTATGTTGATTAGATAGTTATTCTTTTCCTTGTTAATCTCTGTTTACTGTGTTAAAATTGTATTTTCCAGCTTTTGTTTATCAATTCTTTCTATATTTATATTTATAATGTGTTTGGCTTTGGTTAATTGCACTGTTTAAGGCGTCAAGATTCTATGCCCCATAAATTATTAAACTCTGGTTAATTACCCACTTTGGTAATATTTGGTCTGTTGCTACTATTCAAATGGGGGAATACAATTCAAGCGGTGTATTGATCATTCCTCTGTCATTGGTACATTGGTTGGAGCTATATTATAATTGTCCAGTGTAAGAATATGCTGGTCACCCTAGTGTATATACGGTTCCTAGCTGTCATAGCTGACTAACAAATTATTGCAGCCAGGGAGGGTATAAAAGGGCCTCGCCATGGTGTGAAGTGACTTGTCCATTATGACCTATAAAAGGGCTGCATAGATTCCATCTGCAATTCTTATATCTTCAGTAAAATTATTTTATTATCATGGTAATTACTTTTAATTTTCTTTCTATTAGCTAGAAATAAATCTCTGATATACTTGTGGCTTCATCCACAACATATTTTTAAGGAAAAAATGGACTAATCTTTCATTGAGTTTACATCCATTCTGTTTATTTGACTCTGTAACCCAATATGTTCAATGCCAGCTAATTCATGAACTGACTTAAGGTTATCATACTAATTTATCTTAATTTATCTATAATTCTCCTTCATAACTTGACAGGTCTCTTTGTAATGTTTCCACAGAGAAATTTAATAACACTTTGGTCATTATAGTATAAAACTGGGTATAACTCAAGGTTCTTGATCTCAATTTTTCTTTAGGAATGTATATCTTAAGAATCATTTTTTCCAGTATATCAATTCTTATTGTCAGGGCAACTGGGAAAAACTTTAACTGTCCCTTAACTTTTTCAAGTTTCCACAGGCTTGGGCATAAGGATTATTATATAAAATTTGTTTAAGTATATAATTAAGGAAAAGCTCTTAATTGGTGATTGACCTTGATTTTGCTATAGTATAGCTAAAAAGAATAATAAAAGGTTAGATTTATAAAAATAAAAAGCATACTTTATAAAGTACTAGGGAAGAATTGAGGGTATATAATAGATCCATTTTAATCCAAAGGTAAAGTTATCACTAGTGATAGATGGCAATCAAATGCCTCGCCTATTGTAAACCCTTTACATTAATTAGCAATAACATTGGTTGATTTATCCTCATCATAAATCTCCATTAAACTTTAATAATTATTTAACCATCAATATATCCTCAGCATCAATTGCCAGTAAATCTGTAAACTAAAATGCTATTTGAATCAATTACCAATTTTCTTATAAACAGTAGCTATCAAAATAGATCAAATTGAACAAACAAAGAGCACAAAACAGATATGAATACAAATAAAATATAACCCTAAAGCAGAGGCTTCACCCATATTAGGGTTAGTCCTGAAAGAACCCCTCTAAGCCTCAGCTGGGGCCAAAAGCTTAGACTTCAACTAAAATGATTTGAGTTTAGGACTGGGTGGCTCAGCTTAAAATTTAGTTAAAGTTTTATAATTTATATCTAAATTGGCTGGACAGTTAGGATCTTTAAATTCAACCTATCTTCAGGTGGTCATTCTTCATAGGTTAGGTTTTAAGGATCAACTATTAATTCAGCCTGAATTTCCAATCTGGCAGATCTTGCCCTTCAAATTTGAGTTATATTGGAGGCATCAGTACAGCTCCATCAGTTAAATTTGCTGATGTATCCTCAGAAGTGGATTTACCTTGTGCTTCTCCTTAATTGGCTACTTGTGTTGAAGGAGTAATAGGCTCAGGTGCTGGTAACAGAGCAAGGGCATGAGCAGCGTTATTGGCATTAGCGTCATTGTACACAGCCCTAGTCTGAACACAGCCTTGAATGGAGCCCTGAGTTGTGTGAACGGCTTCAGGTTGAACTTGGGTCAGTGTTTTGTAAATTATAGGAACACCAGTTTACTTTTACTAGGATCAAGTGTATCAGTGGATTCAGTGGGTGCCTGCTGAGCTGAATTTGATCCAGTGGGAGCCCTCTCTAAACCAACCTGATGCCTGCCCATTGGGGAGGTGGATTTAAATTAGTTTCCCTAAGGTAATTTTAGTAAACATCAAAGACAAAATTTTCATTGGTATTTGCTTCTTTTCATTGGCCGTTTTAACAGTTAACTTGAGATTAGCAATGTACTTCATTTGGAATTGCTGAGCTCTTACTCAAAGCTCTTTTTCTCAAGGTCATTAACTTTTTGTGCAGCAGCATTGACCAGCTTGGTGGAGGAACTAACCATCTTTAGTTTTCTAGGCCAGGAATTGCTGTGGCATTGATGTGCAGGGTATTTTTAATTATCTTCAACTAAAGTTGATGAATTTCATCAATTTTGATTTTAAACAATTTGATGCTACTGTTGATACTTACATAGTACTATTAAAAATCTTTCTCAGCTTGTTGATAATTTTTAGCATTTTTGTATTCTTTATGGTTTATATTTCTAGCTGCCAACTTAGCGTAGTATTAGATCACTATGGGCTGGACATTGTCATTGTAATAATTTAGAGTAAGCCTTATATTCCAGGTCCTCAATGCGAGGATACTCTTTTTTGTTGAGATTCTGCAACTTATTAACTTGCTCTTGGAGTAACATGTCATCTGTTTAGATGATAGACTGGTTGGTCCCAAAAGGCTTGAATGCATGGATGTATCTGTCTCTTTCCTCCATTGTCTCATGAAAGTAAGTGGTTATAGTTGGTGGTCCCAAATTGGAACTAAACCCAGTTATCATTGATGGGTCTGATGGTGACAACTCAATTAAGAATGTCAAGGTTTTTGGGGATTTAGAAAGATCTGGAAGAAAGCACCAATTTTGTCATGGCATCTTGGAAAAAGCTTCAAATGTCCCTGAATTTGTTCAGGTCTTTGAGAAACAATGGCGTATTAATATTATATAAATTTTACCTAAGTATAAAATAAAAGGGGAAACTTCTTAATTTGTGATTGACCTTTTTGTTTAACTGAGGCAAGCCAACCAGGGGACGGACAATACCAAGCTCAGAGGAGCAAAGCTTACACTGAACTAAAATTGAATAAATAGAAAGAGACAAATGTATCACTCAAACCTAATTAAAATAAAAAATTTAAATGATCCAACCAGGTTGGATGCATTAAACCACTATGCGCCCAAGTGGGGGGTTAGTGGAGATTGGGAGGCTCAAATTTCTCCTCTGTATCAGACAGTGTACAGCAGATTGCAGAATGCACTTTCATGGGTGCATCCTCAAAAGGGGTTAAGGTAGCAAAATGGGGTTTGCATCTCAAATTTTGCTATGAGGAGGGTGGTAATATATTCAGATAGGGCTTTCTCAGCCTTGAGGCGAACTTTGGGAAGGGTGATGAAGGTGGCGATGTTGTTGCTGGTAATGCAGGTCACAGGGACAAATTTTGTAACTATCGCGACTTTTGTATTGCTTTTTTGGAAACTTGGTGGAATTGGAGGAACTCTTTTTTATGAACTTGTTGCATGGGGGATTTACAGAGTAAGGTATGCCATAGGCCAAGACTGTGACTGGTTTTACTATGCCTTTTGAAGGGGGCAACAATCAATGGAGGCAAAATCCTCTTTGTGAGTTGGTGGTCACTTTGGAAATTGTCAGCATTGGAGTGTAGAGCATAGTGACAAGTTATATTGAACTGCATATTATGCATTTAGGTACATTTTAAGGCCTGGGGCCTTGACTGAGTCAGAGACAGAATTTCCCAAATCATCAACTTCCTCCAAATAATCCTAGGAATCTTGGTTGAAAATGATAGGTTGATTGGCATATGGGTAGCAGGGTTGGGTGGTTAAGTGGTTTTTTTAATTTACTGGGGTCCATGCTGGCTCCTGATTAGTTGAAGTGGGAACGGGGGTTTGACATGTAAGTTTCTTATTGGCTGAATTAGTGGCAGTTGCATCTACCATTATGGGTGGAGGTGGAGGGAGGACTTGTCCCATTCAAAAAGTTTTTATGTCACCAATGGGAGCATCATGGGGGGAGTTGAGCATGTGGGCTTCAGATTGGGCTATGATGGGGCAGCGCCACTTTAAGTAATTCAGGTCAAAACAAATGGGCAGATCGTGCGCCCTTTGTCTACTCTAGCCCAGAAAGGATGGTCAGGGAAGAGGGAACAATGATGCGAGGGAAATTAAAATGACAATTTTGGTTGATATAGGGCATTCAGTTGCAAAGGCGTGGGGGCCTACAAGTTGGTTGGCTCAATTGGGAACCACAAATTGTAGAATGGGGTCAGCGCCATATACTGAAAACTCAGCTATTAGTTTTTTATATAAAGTATCAGAGGAAAGGTGGGTGGGAAGCTTGCAAGTTGAACCACAAGAGTGGTGCCATCAGGCAACTGGGTGCGAGTGGTTTGGATGGGGATTCCCTAGAACACCAGGGGAATGTTGGCTGTGATTGCAGCATTGGCTTCACAGGTGAAGCTGAAGTCAAAGTACCCCTTGTAGAGGTGGAAGTTGATAAAGCCTGAAGGCTTCATAAGCACCTGGGCTAATTTTATAATTTCTTTATTGTAGGGAAACAAGTTGCCATATTCAAACCAGAGGCCAAATTGCATTTTGCTTCAGTAAAGCACAATGGGGCTATAAGGCATCGTTTGGGAACGTGCAAGGTGGAGGGCAAGATCCTTGGGGGAACATATTGACCCAAGGCATTGGGGAGCTGGTCAATCTAGTTTGAAAATGTTTTCCCGCTGGGTGGAAGATGGTAGGTGGTTTTGCCGCTGCCCCACTTTGGTGCAGCGGGTGGTAGGCTGCGGACATCAGGACTTTTCTGTGTCAGTTTTTTGAAATTGTTTAATTCTGCTGTAATTTTTGAATTTTCTTGAAAGTGATATTAAGCGAAAGAAAAGCCTTAGTGATTGACCTTAAATTATGCTATAATACTCTAAAAAGGGTAATAAAAAGCTAGATCTATAAAAAAAGCATACTTTATAAAATACTAGGGAAAAATTGAGGGTAATTAATAAATCAATTTTAAGTCAAAAGTAGAGTTATCACAAGGTGAAAATAGTAAATAAATGCCTCTCCTATTGAAACCCTTTACATTGTTCAACGGTACCATTGGTTGATTTATCCTCAACATTGATCTCCGCTAAACCTTAATAAATAATTTATATGACCATTAATTTATCCTTGGTAGCAATTGCTATTAATCTGTAAACCCAAATGCTATTGAATCAATCTCAAAAAATCTTGGGAACAGATGACCAAAAAATAGCTCAACTTGATCAAATGAGGAGCACAAATTAGAAATGAATATAATAAGATGTAAATCCAAAGTAGAGGCTTCACCATATAGGGTGAATCCTAACACAAATATTGGCTATACTTTCTAATCTTTTGGTTGAAGATCTATTGCTTCACTGGGCTATAAGGATAGTACTGAATTAGCTTCAATTGAGGGAGATATCAAACTGGTTCTTTTTAATTCATTATAATATCAAGCAGAAAAGTTGTATCTCAGTTTTAAACTATATTCACTTCTTCCACTCCTTTTTTTTCTTTATCCTATAATAATAATGTCATTTGATGGTTAAAAATATTACCCTAGCTATGCTTCAATAACTAATACAATTTAATTTTAATTTTTAAAATATTTATGCTCAACTGCCTTTAAGCCCATGCCTTTCCAAGCCTATGTTGACTCATTGATGCATGCTGCCCCCACATGGGGTGGTAGTGCACCACCTCGTGGTATCTATTGGCCACTGCTGAAACGCCCCTGGACTGGCTCATCTAGACTCTTGAACACCTCTAGTTACTAAATCCCACCTCAAGAGCTGACCCTTTACCTTGCATGCTCCCAGGCGGTGCTCCTTCAGGACAACCTGCATTTCAGCCTTTGGGTTGAGTATGGGAACCTTTTCTTTTATGTGAGTGTGGCCATCATCAAGTTGACCGCAGCGGTTTACAAACCTGCTAAATTAATAGTTTTTCACCCTTTTTGAGGGTACTTTGATATTGGCTTCTATTTTGAAGCCCGCACCATGGCAGCAGCACAGATGCCTTTTGTGACAGATTGTGGCAAGCCTGATCTGCACATCGACCTTGTGAGTATTGATTCAAATTTGTATACAAATTCAGAGGTTGAATTAAGAAAATTGGATTAATTTCAAAGATCATTAGAAAAGGCGATCATAGGTAAGGATTTGAGGATCGTGGACTGGGGACTGATCCAGCGCATTATGTGTCCAGTGTCCCAAATCCTTCAGATGGTCATCATGTGGGATATGGGACTTTCCCAAGCCACAGTTTGGATGTCTCTTGAAAGCTAAATTTAGGGCTTTTTGCAATACTTTAAACTATCAAAAATGCTTTAAAATGGAGGAAACAGTAACTGAAAATAAAGTTTTGTTTTATCAACCAAGAAAATCATAATGAAATCATATTGCTTGCTTCAAAATTTTATTTAAAAGTTATTTCAATCAAAACCCCAGAACAATGAGCTCAGCAAGTGAGCTAGGTCAGGCATTGGCCTTGTTCACAGCCCTAACGTGGGGGCAGGCCATGCTGCTGGCTTTCAGCATCGCTGGAACCTTGGTCCACAAATATGTGGCAAATTCTGGAAATAGCGCATGGGTGAGAGGGTGGTTCTGAGCGAAATTATCAGTCATGTGGTCAGTAACATGGCTGGTGCTGCCCAACTCATTTGTCATGTATTGGCAAGAGCCCGTGCATTACACCTTTAATATGTAAATTATTTTATCCTAATCATACAAACTCACTTTCCAGATGAGGCCACACTGGTGGTCCAGTTTGCAGATTACCATCCCACCTCTTCCCCAAACGCCTTCATCACAAACTCATGGAAAGCTTGCCTGCCTACAGTGACAACACCATGTTGCAGTTTATGGTTCCCAACAACACTTTTGTCTCACAGAGCCTCACATGTTTGTGATGATCTTCCCCTTCTGTCATGACACCCAATTCACAATACCCCCATGCCATGTTCAGATCCACCCCTGATCATCTTCTGGGCACATGTCAAAAACAGGTACACCATCAATCCCTTGTGCTATAAACTAGACCATTTGAAGTGCAAGTGCCTAGCAGTTTCCGCTGAAGCTTCCACCATCGCTCCACCCTCTGACATCAACCTTAAATCAGTCTAAATAAACTTTTTTAGACGGGGATCAATTCCCTCCACCACCCTCAACTGCCATATGTGCTGCTCTGCTTCTCCGCCCAACCATATATCCACCTCCAGAAATATCCCTGAGCAGATGACAGCTCATGCACCAGTGGATTCGCCATGGTCCACTGTGCGCAGCCAATCAGCATCTTCCACCCAACCGCCTCCAGTCGCTGGCCCAGAGTTGGCCATATTGAATCCTTTTGAGGATCTTGAATGGATTGATGACAAAGAGTGAACTTACAGATTCAAACCTGACTTCAACTGGCCATAATTTTCACACAACCCCCCAACTAAACTCCCTGACACCATTTCCATCCTCACAAAGATTGTCCAGTATATAAAAAATCTATGAAAAAGCTGTTGAAGCAGACGCTGCCCCATCAACTCATTCCTTTGCTAAGCCCTCCTTATGACAATTGAGCCACTCTTTGTGGGTATTTCTCATCTCAAAATCCCCATAGATTTCCCAGATGATGAAAAATATCATATTGAAGAACTCACGTTTTCAGTAGGCTGTGTATGAGTTGATGCAGTGAGATCATTGTTTTTTGATCCCAACTAATATCAAAATCGTCAATGCATCAAATCATTAACTTTCATTCCTTAACTCCTCACCTTTGCTGAACACCAAAATTCTCAGTACTTAAGGAAAAGCACACCGCTGGCCTCATTAATAAGTAGAACACTAACCTCTTTCTCCTGCTGCCCCATGCTGCTGACGCTCCACCCCTTTTTGTCCACATTTGCTCACCACCTAAAGAAATTTAAACCAGATGAAAATCTCCCTAAACCTTCTTCCCCTTCTAACATGAATGCTTAGGCCAACGCCGTGGTAAATTAGGATTTGTTTATTTTAACTAATTTCACATTTGTTTGGCACAATGCAAATAAAGATGAGTGGAGGACACCCCCTCTTGGGTTAAGCACCACTAGTACTAAAAATATTAACTTAACTATGATTCTATAGAGTCCTCCAAACCATACTAAGAACTGATTCCTTATGAGAAAATCATGATGATTGTACTTAGATTCCACAGCTGGGCTGGACAGGAAAGTGCGCCAAATTGTAATATTAGTGTGCCATATGAGTCCCAAGCTTAAGTTTATTTATCCTCAGAAATTTTAATCTAGCTGGGTATTCAATATCCAGTGCAAACTTCAATCTATTCATAATTATGATGACACAATTTTCATTATTTGAGACAATGATGACTTGATTCACAATTTAATTGATTTCAGGGATCAAGGCTACTCAAAATAAACTATGAAGTAAATGGTAGTAAAGCTGGCAGAAGTCAAATTGAGACTTTTGAAATTTCACTTGGGCTCAAGAGAGTTTATGAGAGTGATTTCAGCCTTGAGGCCAGTGCTCTAAGGCCCAAGGATTAAATAATCCTAATTTATGCTTTATAATACCCAAAGAGGCAGAAAAACACTTCAAAAACAAAATTAATACTATAATTCAGAAAATTGTCTTTTATACATCAGCTATTAACTAAAAGCTATCAGACTTAGTTAAATTAAGTTAATAATTAAATTTAACTTATTTCTCAAGAGTAGGTTTAATAAAATACTGAAGCATTCCATAAATGAAACAGCTTTGAAGCCCTGCATATAGTCAGGCCCTTACCTTAGACGACTGATAATGATTTAACAGGTATGCTAGTATTCAAGTCTGTAAGTACTTTGACCTGGTGAATTGTTAGTTCCACTTTTGTGATGGATTTTACAATTAACAAGCTTTTAAGGCTATTGCGCTGACTACTTAACTGAATTACCCTAACTCTTTGGAGAGTTAGGAATACTTATAAGATTCAGGTGATTATGTTCTTATTGTACGATTTTATTAAAGGTATCATCAACTAATCTTTCAGCATCTTCTATGGACTAAAAACTGGGTTGGCTCTGAAAAATGAGACAAATGGATTGTTCTGAGAGTTCATAGTTTTCATTAATTGGCCACAGATGGAATGTAGCACTTAATTAAGGACTCTTTACACATAGTAACCAGACTCTATTTTATTAGACCAGGTTTTTCATCATCAATTCTATTGGTGTATCTTCACTCAATTTAACTGCCTTGACTTCTTCTGTTTTGTCCTTCTTTTATTATTTTGGCTTTATACCAACCTCCAAAAATGTTCTTCTTGTTGACAATATTTGCACCTGAACTTGGTTGGGTTGGGTACATCCATTTGGTGGGGTGGTAGACAAACCTTTTAAATTTTTCTTCGTGACTTTGGGCTATTTATACATTTTTCATATAGGTCTTTGAATTTTGAGTTACTGATGCTTAATCTCAGTCTTTTAGGTGGTTTTGGTATTAATAAAATCCTACTTTATCTTTCCACTTGACATCAATTTCAAGTGAATATTAGAAAACAAGTCGAATTTCCACCACCACCTCATTGCACCAATCTCCTAATTTATGTCCTCAGATCCACCACCTGCTGCCCCAATATGGGGCAGTGGTGATCCACTTGCTAGCATTTACCGCCCAGCAGGCAAACGCGTGCAGACTAGATCATACAGTCCACCAAATAAATCTGACCTCTATGTCCCTCCAAGGAACTTAGCATTCCACCTTGCACAAGCCCACCCAACCCGCCCCCATCCCCTAGCTCTACCCTGATCCAATATTTTCTTTTGCCTCCACATTTAGTACGGACGCCTCTTCCCATATGCCAGCAAAGCAATAATAGATCTGATAATGGCCACCTTTGCGCCAGCAGGGTTTATCAACTTCTGCCCTTACAAGGGCTGTTTTGATATTGGATTCCCCACAGAAGAGGATGCAGCCGCTGCAGCAGCTAAGCCACTAACTTATAAAAATACCCCATTACCACCAGCCAACACGTCTCCCAGAGGACACTACACTTGTAATAACCTTTGCAAACCTCCCCTCACACTTCCTCCTCAAACACTTTATGAAGAGTTGATGTCAGGGTTGTCCACATATAGTGAAAATCCTATCCTCCAATTTATTGTCCCAAGTGATGCTGAACGCCTTGCGGCACCTCAGGCAATGGCCATCATTACCCCCACCAGCTTAACATGGCCCAATATCCAACCACATGCCTGTATCCCATCAGCACCTGACCACTTCTTTTGGGCCTGCACCAACAATGGTCGCATAATTTTCCCCTTTGCTAAGAATTGGACCACACCAAAAAGGCATGTCAATATAATTCATGCCCCATGAACATGGCCAACTTCACTCATGAGGCCACACCAACAGTGTTTAAGTGGTGATTTTGGCTGCCCCCACCCCACAGGCCATGAGCTCAAAGCAGAAACAAAATCTAGCACCTCAAACCCAAGCTAGCCAATGCACACCAATGCCAACCAATCAGGAGCAGGATTGGACCTATGTTCAATCCAGAAGATCTCCCACCCCAAAACCTACCCAACCAGAATCACCTACAACCCAATCTTCCCAAATCAACCAAAATCCCTGGAAATTATTGGATGTAGTAACTGAATTGGGTGAAATTGTCCCACCACCAAATTGACCATTTGATTTAACACCTTATCTAAATTCAGACTTTAAGGCCCCAACCCAACCGACCAATATTTCCACAAACCCAAAGTCTCCTCTTTCCAAAGTGACCACCAGCTTGTTGAGGCTGCGTTGGTCTATCCTAATAATCCCCATATTCTCAAAATGTGTGCAAAATTTGTCAAAGAAATAAAAAAGGGCTTCACCATCCATCATTATCCTCCAAATTTCCTCCTACTGCAAAAGAGGAAATCCAACAAAAATATGAAACTGCCGCCACCACTGTCAAGCATGTCACAGAATTGGCAGATTTTCCGCATCCACATGCACCACAAGTGCCAATACTGCAAAAATGGAAAAACTTCTTGATGCCCACATCCAGGCTGAACACCACGTTGCCAAACTCATAAAGGCATTAATCCAGGCCCAAATTCCTGATCAAAACGACTATATACTTCACCTTGACCCTCATCCCACAGATGCCTCAACCCCTTTACTTTCAGCATTTATTGGCCTCTTTAATGCTGAGCCTGATGATGACCCACCTGATCCCCCTCCCCTCCACTATGATAGGATAAGTGGCTCACCGCTGTGTCACCTGGCAGGTTATTTTCTTATTTCTTTTTGTGTTTTGCTGCCCAAAAAGGGTGGTCAATTCACGTTTTAATTTTTAGTTGGTTTAGTTTTGGAATATTAATTTTGGTATTGTCTGTCCCCCTGGTCAGCTTGACTCAGTCAAATAAAAAGATCCTACTTTATGGACTTTAATTGATCAGCTGGCTTCTATACTATGGCCATGTTCATCATAAGTTGGGGATGTAATTCTTACAAACTATTAAAAACCATAAATTTGGTGACTAGGTCTAAGGCACAAATGGCATGAGGCTGCTGTTTTGAGATAGTAACAATTTTATAATCAACCAATTACGTTACATATCCACATTCTCACGGTGAGAAACTCTTGTTTTGTATTTTAAAGTCTTGAAAAACCATCTAGTACTAAAAAAAAAGTCTTGAGAACTTCTAAACTCAAATGTAAGTTTCTTTTTAACTTTGGCCCTAAATATGGTGAGGTCAAACAATGCCCCAAAGCTTCTTGAGCTTCTATGCTCATACATCCCTGAATATAGTGAGCCTTCTGCCTATTACTGCTAAATCCATAGTGGTCTTTTAGATCTGAAGTATTAAGTCATATTAACTTCACTAGGAGTGAACTTAGTTTTAACTTATAGTCTATAGTTTGGGTCATCCTAAAGTGCTTTAATTTACTAAACAGGTTAAGTATTTGTATTGAGGTGCCATTATTGACTTTGTGCTCTAATAAACTGGGTGAATGTCAATAAGTTAATTGATGCTGTACAACATGCTATTTTATCTGAGCTTACAATAATCCAGTTGGCCAGGATCTTTCTCTCCCTTCAATACCCAAATCAAAGCCAAATTCAGATTTTAAAAAAATACAAAAAACAACCACTTGATCAAGCCAAAATTTACCAATGTTGATGCAATTTACGCCTGCTACCCTAACTTGGGGTGGTGGTGCACCGCCATCTGGCATCTTTCAGCCACCACTGAAGCGCTGGGCTGGCTCTGCTAGCCCTCCTAATGCTACCAGGCGTTATGTCCCCCCTTGGGACATGGCCCACCACCTCGCAAGCTCTCAGGCGGTGCTCTAGAGCCCTTTGGTGCTCCCATGGAGTAATTTGTGTTTCAGCCTCTGGGTCAAATATGGAAATATTTTCCCATATGCAAGTGCAACCATCATTGAGATGGCCATGGTAGATTTCAAACCTGCCAGCTTTATTGACTTCCACCCCTTTAAGGGGTACTTTGACCTCAGCTTCAACTTGGAAGCTGATGCAGTGGCAGCAGCCAAGCTGCAATTGATTTATAACAAAAATTCCGCTCCCCACCATTTGCACCCAGCTCCCAGATGAGACCACTTTGGTGGTCCAGTTCACTGGGTTGCCCTCCTACCTTTCCCCTAAACGCCTCCACAATGAGCTCAAGGAGGGTTTGGCCATTTATGGCGTAAACCCCATGTTGTAGTTTGTGGTTCCCAATGGGGCAGATCTGTTGGCAAGACCTTGCACCTTTGAAATGATCTGCCCATTTCATCGCAACTCTCACCTTGAAATTCCCCCCACACACCATGATCAGATCCGCCCCTGATCACCCATTATGGGCACGTGTCAAAAATGGCTGCACCATTTGTCCCTTGTGCATTGAGCTTGACCACTCAAAGCACAAGTGCCCCATGGCTGCCACTTCTGCCACATCCACCGCTCAGGGCTCAGGGTGCCACCTCAGCAGCTGCCTTGCCCCAATTTTTGAATGGGGCTCAATCCTCCCACCCCCAACGTTGGGGAATTCTGGCACTGCTTCCAAAGCGGCAGCCAATCAAAATTCAGGCAGATTTAAATTTTTTGAAAATTTGACCAGATTATCCTGAGTTGATGGCTGAACCAGTTATAGCTGAGATGCCATGGTTGAAAACACGTGGCTAATCAGCTCTAGCCACAGCCCCAATTCCTGTGGCTGGCCCAGTGCTGGCCAAATCCAATCCATTTGAGGCTCTCAAATGGATTGAGGAGTATGGATGGCTGTGCCACGTGAAACCAGATTTTGCTTTAGAGGAGTTCTTTGTTATCCCTCCTGAATTTACATTCCCACCATTTTTGTCCAAAAAACGGGTTTCCTGTTTATAAAAATATTAACACAATGGCAGTTGCAGCTGCAGCTGCCCTGGTCAACACCATCATCCACCAGCAACTCCATGGGGCAATGGAGCCCCTTATTGAGGGTATTCCTATCCCCAATTTTACTCATGATTTTGAGGAAGATGTGAAGTACAAAATTGAGGAGCTTGCTTTTAGTGCAAGCCATTCTTGTATCGATGCAGCAAAAAATTCTCTTTTCAACCCCAATTATCCCAAAACCCACCGGCACATCAAGTCATTTACTTGTGTGCCAGCTCTCATCATTTTTACTGAGCATCAACTTGCTCAATACATTGAGGCGATGGACACCGCTGGCCTCATTAACAAAGAAAACCCCCAACTATACCTCCTTATGCCCCACGTTGCTGATGCTCCCACTCCAATGCTGTCCGCCATGGTCCGCCAGCTAAAGCGTGCGCCAGACAAAAGTTTTCCTCAAAGCCCCCTCGCCATCTGATATGGCTTCCTAGGCTGATAACCTAGGGGCTATATTAGGATTTTTTAATTTATGATAAATCCCTTTGTTTGGCCCATTTGTAATTAAAGATGCATGGCAGCTCCCCCTTTTGGGTTGGGCACCACTAGTACTAAAAAATAATCCAGTTGGCCATTGTGGTATTCAAACTTGTAGTTAATCATATTTAAACTCTGGATAGTATAATTGTTCTTTATCTCCATAATATAGACTCTATCTTTTTTTTAGTACTAGGTGGTCCCAACCCAAGGGGGGGATTCATCGATGTTTAGACTCTATCTTTCTATTGGTTCACCGCCATTTTCCATAAGTTGTGCTGCAGCAGATGGTTTACTTCTTGACAGCTCATTTAGCAACTAAATCACTTATCACTTCAATTCATCAATTTCTCGTGTCAAACTTTCCAGATTTTGATTATCTGGGACTTCATCTCCATAATACACTTACATGATATCTTCACTAATAATTCATAATTTCATAATGGCGCCCCCTTTAGTGAGCGCCAATTATCACAATCCTAACCCTCTCGCTCATCTGATGATAATGCCATAGTGTGGGACAGAGGCAACAAGCTTTTTATTTGTCTGTATGGTGCACCTTCAGGAAATCTGGAAGCATTCTTTTAATTAGCATAGTACCTTTACTCAAAATTAAGCGTGTTTTATAGTTTAAACCTTGTAATGGCTTTGACAATGACTTCTTATAAGCACACTAGGATCCTATTATTTCTACTTGATAATTAGTCCAAGTCCTGAACCTCTTAAAGTAATTTTTCCACAATTTTATCAACTGTTATTAACTTTAAAATAAGATAAACTGTTAACCAATAGCAGATTCTGTGAGATAAAAAGCATGTTTACTGAAAAACTAAAAGTGAGATATACAGCAAATTTAGGAAGGTCAGGGTTCAAAGAAGACATAAATTTTCTTGATAAGTCTCACCCTTGTTATAGTATTCCATTTCAGTGCTTTTATCTTAATTTTTAGAATCTGAGGATACCAAATCCCAGATTTTATTTGGTTTTTTGGTTTAGATCTCAATTTTAACTATAGAGTTTAAAATTGAAATCTTGGTGTTTTTGTTATTACTGTATTTTACATGACTCTAGTGGTACTTGTGGCTCTTTGGATGCTGCTGATTGCTTCAGTTTAATTAATTACTACCCAATATGGTAATATTCTATCTTATGAAGACTATATTTAATTGAGACTCATTATATACTTAGTATTGAATTATGATTATGATTTAATTAAATTTTTATTAGCTTTAATTGGCTGTAAAAACTGATTTTGGCTATTATCTGAAGTTATCAAATTATTTCTGTCATCAGTGGCTATTAAGGGTTATTTATTTTATGTAGCTACTAAATTATTCAGCCATTATCATAGTTATATGTTGTTCTCAGCCAATATCATTGACTTAAAAATTATTTTTGCCATCAGTGGCTATAAAGGGCTTATAGTGTTTATGCAGTTACCAAATTTATCAGTCATCTTGTGGCTATAAATTGATCTCAGCAACTTTGGTGACTATCAGATTCCCTCAAAGGTTGGTACTTTATAAAAATTTATTATTATTGCTTGGGTTTTTTTTAAGGGTGAGAAATTAACCTCAATGTTAAGCCTCACTCAGAAAATGTTTTTAGAAGTTTTATCAGCTATTTTTTAACAACTTTTATATATCAGAAACTTTATAGCTTCTCTATAACTTACTCATGCTTTTATACTAGTGGACTCCATACCCTTAGTGTTTGGACTCCTTTTACTTTTGGTCCTTTAAAAACAGCATATTGTTGCTTCCCCTCCAAACACTAGTCATCTACTAATCCTTAGTGGCACTTCTAAATCTTTTCTGATTCTTTTGTATTATATATGTTTCTCATATTCTAAATTTACTACATTTATTATGCTTTACTAAGTGCCATAGATGAGGCTGCAAACAGATCAATGGATCATTCCTTGACCAGTGGAATAAGTAGGGTTCACCCCAAACTGGTAGAGATGCAGGCAACCAACCTGCCGCAGATGGTAATTAATAAGCCCCTTTTATATATTTGGGTGAACAAAGAAATCTTTACCAAGATCAGAGTGATGTTATACAGAACTTTCGCCCTGACGCATCAGAGAGTTTGTTTAGTTCAGATGATGATGTTGCCAAAAATCCATGTGAAAATCAATTCCCTTTTATACCTTTGGGGGCCATATAATTTGCAATCTGCTAAATGTGAAAATGACTTGACTTAATTATCTGAAGGGATAAATCAAATCACCAGATTTGAATATCACCAAATCAGGAAACCAACGAATTTTGAGAGTTTCTCAAAGACTCAATGAATGCTTATTGTAGGAGCGTCATTGCTTAAACCTGAAGTCACCCAGAAGTTTTAGCAGATTTGATAGAAAATCAATGTTGGAGGAAGATACAACCACCCAAAACCCAGAATCAGGGACTGATTAAATGGGCCCTGGACATTCAGGTTTAGGGATAACCACTGCAAGAAGGAGCTCGCGGCTGAAAGAATTATCCCAAATGGATGAAGCCACAAAAGCAGCAGTTATATGACATCTAACTGGGAAAACCCAAAAATCCGCATATATTGATAACCATCTTCACAACTTTTTAAATAATCATTCATTTAATATCTTGATTCTATTTAAAATATGAAAGTACTTCACTTTTTACTATATTAAAAACTTTTCAACAGAATTTCAGTTGTATCTTTTTATTTTTAATTTGAGTAATTTAAATTGAACTAATCACCATTATCCATTCTGAGATTAGCCATCTACCAGAATACAGTAACCAGCCTGGGATCTGCTTTGTTTAAACAAGGACACTCTCTATCTTGAATACCTTGGAGCTAAGCTGCTAAGGGAGATGTTGGATTTGCTTCCGTTGAGTCCTGAGGGCCAATGTATAACAAATGCGTCTAAGAGTGTAAACAAGAGACTCTCCATGGGTGCAAACAGTTTACTGAATAGATTGATGCTACAAAGAGTAGCATCAGAGGAGTACATGTTTACAAGGATGATTGTGATCTAAGAGGAGGTTTTCTGGTGCCTAATCTGTGCGGAGTAGACCTCCTGAGCAGTTATTCAACCTCACATGTTAAATGAGCCAAGGTTGGTGAGCTGAATGTGGTGCTCACTACAGAGGTGGCATCATCAGGCCCTAGTGGGGATCATTAGAGTTCTCATGAGCAGTTCAACAATGAAGCAGATATGGAAGCATATCACAGAGAGGATTCTCTGAGATTATGGTGAGGGAGAAGGATACAATCTGTTCAATACTCTGTTCCTTAGAAATAGAAGTGCATGATCTATGCAACAATTGTGATTACATCATGAAAACTGCCAGAAAATCACAAATTGCCTCTCCTCCTATTGTAAGAGGACCATCACCTATTATAAGATTGGAATATAATTTCTATAATCTAGAGAAGAGAATTGAATCCTCCAAAAAGAGAGCAGCAAAATTATCTGCTCTTTGAATAACTATGGAGAGCGCTTGGAATAGCTTGACAATATGCTATTTGTTATTGACAAGAGTATAGATGATTTGAAGGCACAAATGCTTACTTTACCAGAACCTACCTTAATTCAACCATTAAATTGATTGGAGGCACATATATGGTCACTCAACATAATTTAACAACTGGTCAGAGCTGTTAAACAACTGACCATGATGCACGCTGACCCTGTTTAAGAAGATCCTAACTTTATTCCTTACTTTAAGACCATTTACAAACCTGGAGAAAGAACAATTTCTGGTTTACACCAGATGTATGAGAACAGCATGAATGGTCTAGCAATCACCAAAGGGCTCACCACGTGCAAAGGGTGTATGAGCTGTGAGGGCCAGGAGATTCTTGGTGCGAGCCTATGACCTGGAATATCTTGGACCAACGTGAAGAGTATCCCACTTCAAGGGTTTGGTAGTGAACAAGACGTAAAATATGGTACAAGAGTTCCTCCTGATGAAAAGGGAAAAATTAACCAGTCACAAATTATGCCTTTCAATACTATCTCAAGGCTCAACGATCATGGATTACAGGAACTGTGAATTTATCTAAAGCAAGAAACAGTTATGTTGAGTTCATTGGAGATGCATCCTAACTTAAAGATGCATATGACTCTAACGGTTAAGAGCACGTTGTCCCTAAAGGCACTTATGGAAGCATTACTTAATTTACATGGAACTTATAAAATGGAATACAAGGCCATGATAAAATCACCCCCTTGACAAATTAGCAAGGCATCTGTTAATTATAAGCACTAGATACTCTGAAATTTGAGTACCAAACATAATTTTCTGGCGTGTATCTCACTTTGGCTCTCCAGTTAACTGCATAAGTTCTTAGCAACCCCGTTGATTTAATTGTTGATATTAAATAATGAAGGTAGTTAAAAACATGAAGACTATTACTCACTTGAGCTCACTCAAAAACCAGGGTGAGTGTTGAGTCCAACACTAAACAGGTGCTTGACCTTTCACAATTAAAGGTATCTCTGGAATAAATAAGGAACTTCTCCCACTGTCCTTTCTCTCTTATAACAGAGTCTGTGGAGATATTGATAGCCAATATACTACAACCAAATGATATCTAATCTTTAAAATATTATCTCAATAACTAACTATGCAACTAAAGCATAAAAGTCTTAAACTATAAAAATAATTACGCTATTTTTAATCTTAGTTTATTTACTGTGAGGTCAGGAAATTTATAGGTGATACAGCAACCAACTCTTCTGTTGGCGCCTCACTAAGAATCAGCAGCTGTTGCCAGTGGATTAGCCCTCTGAGAACGCACCCTTGAGGACCATCCTCATTTGCCTAGTTGTCTTGCACCGCCAACTAGAGTTGCACCCTATATATGGTTGATTTAAGAATGTGCCCCATAATCTTCAATCAGCCTCAGCGGTGTATCCTCTTTAGGCTATCAATATGCTAGTTATGGAACTTTACCCATCAACTGCAGACTGAAAAACCTAAGGCAATAGACTGTGAGTTACTTTCAGAAGGGTGTCAAGGCTTCAGCAAATAAAATAGATTCTCAAGTTGATTGGTGACAAACCTCAGTTTAGCTACTATGATTAAATTACAAATTAGTTAATTAAAAATCCAACAATAAAGTAAATACATTTGTTGGCAATTTTCCTCAATGAAACATGACCAATATGGTGGATCAACAATCAGAGGATAAGTAAAAATTCAGAATAATTTGCCAAGCGATAGGTATTATCAAAAAATGATAATTCCCACATTCACTAATGATATAATCCCCATGTGGGCAAAACAGCTATATGTAATCTAATTGGCTGGATAATATGAAAAGCAAAACCCAACATATTACCCCCGCTTGACAGATTACTCAGCAAAATATAAGAAGATAGGGAAAGGATGCCACCTCAGCCCAGGGACATTATTCTTCAGTACAACTTCAACAGAGCTTGGTATGTCCTGCACTCAATGCTCTCAGGCCCCTCTTCAGCAATGCAGCCCCTCTTCCTCGTTTCTTACCCACTGTTGCCTCTCTTGAGTGCAGTTCCCACAGCATCATTACACGCTAGAACTGTCAGACATCTTTGCCAAAAAATGAACTAGTCAACCTTTACTAACCCAGGACAGGTTTCAACGACTCCTCATCATTCACAGGATCCTCTCAATCAGCTTTGCTGAGTCCTGTACTAGTGCCCTAGTACTACTAATGGTGGACCCATTTTTAACCTGAGCTGGTCCTCCCAAAAATTTATTCAAAAGGACTCTTCTCAGCAGATCTAGTTTCAGCCTGTCCTGATACTGCTGATAATCTTTCATTTAGGCGTCTCAAGACTTCTTCCTGGTAGACCCAGTTGCAACCCAAGATGACACTTCCAATGACATTGGTCTTCTATGTCATAACTCATCCCCCCTCATTACTTTGGGCAGATGGATCACCGCTGATGCTCTTCATTGCAGTCAAAATAAAATCTTGAAATCATTATATAATTTTAGCACCTATTTCTCTTTTATATATTTTTCCTTTATATCTTTAAAGTTTTATATTTATATTTATTATTTTTTATCTTTTATCATCTTTTTTTCTTACATTAATATTTTCTCCTAAGTTCAATACTTTAAGTATTTTGCATGGACTCTATTTACTATAAAACCATCCTCAATGTTTATTGGTTTTATAGGCATCAGTTGACAACTTGGAAATAACCTTGAGCAGAACTGACCATAAGGCGTACAACTTGTTTTTTCCCCAAACCCATGGGTATCACAATAGGCTACCCTATCTCTCACATAGTATTCTTTCAGCGTTGGGAGATTTTTTTTCATCCATTTTCTTTGCTTTGCTCCTCTTCTATAGCATTATATCAAATGCCAGAGATTTTAAATCAATCATAATGTTAGTCAATCATGTTAGGTAGTGTTTGTCACTCATCCCCAAAGCTGTTTCAATGGTGGAATACAAAATTGGCGGTTTGCAGCTCTTCATTTATGTAGTAATTTAAATGACGTTTTCCCAGTTGCCAAATGGTAGCTGTTATATGAAAAGTAACCAAACTCAGATAGGCTCCCCAAGTGGAAGTTATCATGTGGCAAGTTTTTATAATGTTTTGGATATAGTTGCATTTATTCTGTCCACTATGCCATTTATATTTTGGAAGTAGTTAATGGACACTACTCCTTGTAATCCCATCAGCTTGTTCAACCTGGGATCACATAGGACATGAAGTTGGTCCTGTTTCCACTTATTAAAAATTGCAGGAATCTGTGTCAGTATACCAATTGGTCAAAAATGAATTTCATCATGCTCGTGGCATCTCCTCTGCTTAGGGCTTTTGTTTAACCCATCTACTTAGATGGTCTATCATGACTACTATATACTTCACACCTCTGGTACTGACACTCAATGGTCCCATAACATCTATGGACACCATATGACACGTGAAATCAGGGCATAATAGGCAATATCCCGCTACATTCTTGGCAGCTTGTGGAGTTGACACTCCACACAAAAGTCCAGATAGTCCGCGACATCACAATTTATTGACTCAGTGATAGTACTGGTAAATCTATTTCATAGTCTTCCTTAGGCCACCATGACCAACGATTTTGTTTTTGGCTCATATAAGAAGTTTAGGGAATAAAAACTGATTTCTGTAAAATTGCTTTATATAGCTGACTTCTTAAATCAGTATTCTCAATCACTTTCTTTGGAGAACTCTGAATTTCTTGAGTCCCCTGATGTACCCTTCAATCATCCGCTGGAAAAACTCATTAGCATGTATATATATATTCTGAACGGCAGGCAATTTATGACAGTCTGACATTGTTCTGATGCGCGGCTCATAATCTGTAGATAACTTTGAAGTCATATGCTTGCATTTTTTAAGTCTAACATGCCTATCGGCCCTATGAATCCTTAGAGTTGTGTAGCCTGCGCAGGGATTAGTGTTCATTTACAACTTTAAAGTGCAACATGTATGTATACTATAATTGTTTGCAGATGTGAAGTACATCCAGGAATTCTTGCTCTGTAACAGTATAATTCTTTTCTGCTGAATTATGATATGCTCACAAAGCCAGATGTTTTCCCCATTGTCATCCACTTGACTTAAAATGGCACCAATTGCTGTTGGAGTTCCAGCTTTTGGGCTGCTTGCTGGTGCATTTTTACACTGGAATAACAGAAATTATTGGCAGCAAAGTATCACTCTCTACTGCGGGATAATTATTCTTAGAGGGGATTTTAAAGACCACTTATACTTAAAATAATAGTAATTGATATAAACAAAATAATCGACCATCACTACCACTGGTACAGTGCAGGGAAGGGGATGACCCAAATCCCACTTTGTATTACAAAAGCCAGAAGACCGCTTCCACAAAGACATACTTGCCACGACCCCAATTATCGCCAGAATCAACTACCTAGACGCTTTGGACATCCCCTATGACCTGGCTACATAGAAGGCAATATGGAGGATGACGCACCATCCACTCCTCCAGCTGAGGGTAAAGTCCAACGCCTGGCGCTGCCTAAGAAGGACCTACAGAACAGCGGACCACACCCACTCCCTCCACGAAACCTGCACAGTATGTGGAGGAGAGGGCTCCCTACACCACCGCTTAGAAACATGCCCCCCATCCAGAGCCATATGGCGAGAAGTTGAGCGCCTGCTTAATATCCAAAAAAAACCAGGATTTCTCTATCTCAAAGAGCTTTCTCGCAATCTAACTTGAATCCCCAATCCTTTCTACCCTGCTCTCCCTATTGATACCCATTGCAATGTGGACAATCCACACTATTGCCTTGGATGCGTTCAAGGGCACAGTCCCTATCATCCATGGGGTTGTCAATAGTTTCCACGTTTACTTACTGGAGCATTTCCAAGCCTGGCTCTATGGGTATATGAAGCCAAGGCAACAGAGACTCATAAAGTCATTGTTCCCACTCTGGTTCCTTCACACAGACCCCTTCCTTCACACCTGCTCCATAGCAGGGCAACCCCCTTGGAGTAGAGCACCAACCCCCCATATCTGGCGGTCCCAGCTGGCAACAGGGGTAACCTATGTAACCCAGGGTGCCCAATCCTCTCTAATCATCGCTTTTCTTCCCTCCCCTCCAATTTCTACACACATATCAGTAATGCCCATCCCTTGGTCATCTTGCCTCAGTTAAATAAAATAAACAAAATTGTCAATTCTATAAGATTTATTAATCAGCGTCTGGGGTCAAGAAGCAAACCCTATTAATATCTCAATCCTTAGTATACAAGATGTATTGGAGATTGAAATGAGTTGGACGGGAGATTCAGTATTAGCTGGGTGCATCCAAATTTGGTGGTATGGGCTTTCAACCTATTGGAGGTATTAAAACTTGCCTTGCTTGGACGGAACAGCCAATGGAATGTTGGTAGCAGGTAGGTTATATCCATGAGTCAGTGTTATATTATATTTGACTCAGTCATTGAGTTTGGAAAATATTTGTCTCTGGCGAAACCCCCCTCCAAAGCTATAAAAGAGGGTGGTCGCGGTGTAGGCGTTTGAACTAAATTATAGAGAGATTGAGAACCCATTGGAACAACTCCCTGCAATTTTACCTGAGTTTGGCATAACCCTGCTACTATATATAGGACTATTCAGCTGATGATTGGGGTCAATAGTATTACCTCAATTTGCGGTGTTCCCCTGAGAATTGACCCAGTTTTTTGCCAATGTTACTTAAATCAAAAACTTAAAACACTATTATTGCAGTATTGGACTTGTAATTGTCCAACATCACCCCCTTCAAGACTTCTAGGGAAAGAATAATGCCACAAGTACCGGCCATGTGCTTGGTTATCATTGACTCCAGTAGCAAGGGATTTGATGGAGACTTTCCCCTCGCTTGTAAGTGACTACAAAAGGTCCTTCCCAAATAGACCCAAGTTTCTTTCTTATAGGGGTGATGAAATTGTTGTAGAACAGCACCAAGTCAGATACTTGAAGGGAAGGAATAGGAGGCCAGAGCTCACATTGGTTTGACCCTCTTTTGTGACAGTTTTAGATATATTAGTCATAGCCTCTGATTGTATCTGAATGATGTGCTGGGCCAACTTCTTCATGACTTGCTCAGGGTCAGTCCTATCAGTGAAAATGTCGTTGGCTAATAATGCTGGCACCCCAAGTTCCCATCCATACAACTCATGGAAAGGAGACATCTTAAAGATTAGTGATGGCTGATTTGATAGGCCATGAGGACACTGGGTAAGTAGAGATCTCAGTGAAGAGGGTCTGAAGAGGCCAGCTTTATTAAGATAGAGACCAAGGTTCCATTAGCTCTCTCTTTGGTACCATTGGTGGAAGGGTTGTAAGGGAGCTGTAAAACGTTGCTGGGTTTCATAGAGGTGGCTATAATCTTGATCACTCTGGTGAAGTTTTTACCATTATCACAGAGAAGAACCTGAGGGCAACCATGGCGAGTGAAGATACGCTGGTGGCGGAAATAGCAGTGGTTTTGGCTGTATGAGCTGGAAGAGCCACAGCCTCAACCCGTTTTTTAAGTTATCAATCCCTACCAATATACCAGTTTCCACCCGTAGTTTGTGGTAGGGGGCCAACCATATCTAGTCTTATTGTGTGGAAGGGCTGTTGAGGAGTGGATAGGTTGATATTAATATCTTGTTCTGAAACTGGATTGCTTTTTACATGTCAGACAGGAATCCATAATTTTGATGATGGTCTCTATGACTCTCTCCTAGTAGTAGCATTCTTTCACCCACTCATGGGTCTTCCGCACTCTGCTATTCCCTAGGATAGCATGAGACTCCATAATGACAGGTAATCGCTCTGATAGTCGATTGTAGGTAACCATTTATACCTACTTTTTTGTATAGCTTCCCATCATCCACCTATGTGTTGTGGGAGAGTCAAGCTAGCATCTTCTGAATGGGTTCATCCTCATCCGCCCAAGCGTCAAGGGTCATTAGGAGGACATGTAGCCTCTCATCTTCACTATTGTCTAAGTGAAGGACTGGCAGTAGGTCAACCCATTGACATTCATGTAATTCATACCAGATCGGTGCTCAATGGTCATATCATAGTGCTGAAGCGTCAAAGCCCAGAGTGTCAACTGCTCAGTGGGATCTTTCATATTCTGTAACCACTTTAAAGAAGAGTATTCAGTAACTACTGTGAATGAGGTATATATAGGAAAGGTGGTATTATTTGACAGCAGCCAGGACAAAAAGGCACTCCTTCTTAGTGACGCTATAGTTGCGTTCTGCCTTAGAAAGCATCTTGCTTAATTATGAAACAGGATGATCAACCCCATGCTCATCCAATTGAGCTAAGATAGCTCTAACAGCATAGTTGGAGACATTGGTAAACAGCATGAATGGTTTACCATAGTCATGATGGCGTAGGATTGGCCGCCGTTGCAGCAACTTTTTTAGAATTTCAAATGCAGCCTTTTGTTCCGCTCCCCAATGAAAAGGTGTATTCATAGCTAAAATTCGCATAAGGGCTCACTGAGATGAGCAAATTTGAGGATGAATTGATGGTAGTACCCAATCATGCCCAGGAACACCTGGATATTGCGTAGGGTTTTTGGCGCAGAGATCTTGGCTATAACTTCAACTTTATCGTGAGGAGTTTGAATCTCATCTTGTGAGATGGCGTGTCCCAGAAAAAATTTTCTTCTGGAAAAAACGTATATGTAGATGCCAACAGCTTTATGTTGGATGCCCACAAGTATTGAAAAACTTCCTTCAGATGTGCGAGATGCTCATTAAAGTTTTAGAGAAAATAGTGATGTCGTCAATATAGATAATTAAACAACTCAAATTAAGATCCTGCATAATGTGATCCATGGCCTACTAAAAAATGGCAGGCGCATTACACAATCCCTGAGGTTTCCAAGTGAATTGGAACAAACCCTCGCTGCAGATGAACGCACATTTCTCCTGGTCTTGTGGAGAAAGGTCCATCTTCCAGTATCCACTAGCTAGGTCTATGGCGGAGAAGACCTTGGATCCATAAAGTTGAGCCAGAGCATCATCAATTCTGGGGATAGGATAACTATCCTTTTTGGTGAGGTTGTTAAGTTTGCGGTATTCCATAACTACTTAATGACCTCCATTACACTTTTTTATAAGCAAGAGAGGAGACTACCAAGAGCTTTGAGAAAGCACCAGCAGCCCCGCGTCCATTTAACAGTTTAAGCTCCGTCCTCATCTAAAATCTTAACTTTTGATTTATGATAGGACTTGGATTGAATAGGGTGTGCATCACCACCATCAATGGTGTAGCTCCAGTCCTTAATATGCCCATAGTCAGTATCAGATTTAGAGAAGATGTCAATATAGAACTCTAGTAGAGTGTAAATTTTTTGAGCTCAGCGGGAGTTAGATCATTGGAAATTTGAACATTAGGCAAGGTGCATAACAATTGATTAACAAGTAAGCCCATGTCTAACATAGACCTAATACAATGGACATGTCAGATGTCCTCAATTGGAATCAGAAAGGCTTTTCCAATTTCTTAATGCTTCTTTACAACCATGTCCTTGTTAGTAAGATTCCCCAGAAAAAGATTGATGGGTCGCTGGTAGGCAAGCTCTAAAATACCTGGCAGCACCCAAGGTTCCAAAGGACTTATCCCCTCAATGCTTGTTAAGTGCAGAAGGCAGTTGTGGAGGATTTACACAGTAATCTTGGTGTCTATCGCCTTTTGTTCGCACGCCTTGATGGCTACCTCCTTTGAAGCATATAACGGAAGGCCCTCTGAAGCATCATGGAGTCTGACAGCTTTTTTGAATTTCTGCCCAATGTGGTATAAAGTAAGGAGAGGACGTAGGAAGGGTACTCAACTATGCATGTGTATTCTATCTTCTTAGGCTCATCATTGGTAAAGACTAGGGGAACTTCGTAAATTTGAAGGGGGAGAAATCCATGTTTCATGTTGATAATTTCGTCATACTCAATCATTAATTGAGTGCCAATGAGCAGGTAGTATGCGTTTATTGTCCAATGCCACAGCGGGGGTGGACAGGAGGAGCTTCCCAATATGTATGTGTAGAGAAGAGTAGGCTCCAATAGCTCATGTGCTGTTGGGTTCTGCAGTTCCAAACTCTTGCAAATAGTCCAGGTCAGGCACCAACTTAATTTTATTGATGATCTTTGAAGAAACCACATTAACTGGAGAACCTTTAATAAGGATGGCTAGAACTTGCATCTTATTGATGACACCTCTATCTTGGTTATAGTGCTACCAAAAGTAGGAGAAGGGCTAGAAGCTCCCTCAAATGGAGAGAGGAGGCAAGGCGTTGAGCCAACGCAGGTTATCTATCCTTAATATATTGGAGTATATGAACTTGTTGGGTTGATCATATCATGTACCTATAATATGGTCAGCATCACTGGCAGTATCAATCATTTTTGAACACCTCAACACCTGCTGGATATAGGCCCATTGGGGTAATATGGTCATATCTATTCTTTCAATCCTCGACCTATCCGTTATCTGCACTTTCATTGGGGCTCCTAGGACATAATAGCCCGCATCTTCACCACCCCCTTCAGACTCGTCATCAAAGGGGTTGTTAATGCATATCAAGAGTTTCTAAGAGGGGGCTGAGAAACCAGCTTATTCTCACAAGGGGGCCTTTTGGCGCTCATCTACCCTTTTGGCTTTTAAAGTGAGCATCATAGTTGCACTAACTTTTGGTGCCACTTGAAGAGAAGAATTCTTCAGGTGCGTGGTCAGAGGGAGCCCGTGGTTGTTATGGAGAATGGCTTTGAGGGATGGGAGGATGGACTACCATGATGGACCCCTTAAAGGAGTGAGCAGGGGGCAGCGAGAACACTACCAATTTCAAAAGACTTGAAGGTGGGTGCAGCTGAGGGAGAGAGAGCCCGACCTTGTCACCCCTGGTTCTCTCTGGCCAACCTTTAATGGAGGATGGTAGTCTTGTTGGGATTCCCCATGGGAACTGGCTTTGGAAGGGTAGTCGCTCCAGAGGGATCAGTAAAGTCAGCGTAGACTCCTTCTGCTAGGATATAGTGGGTAGATCCTCAATGGTTAAGGCTTGCAGGTTCAACACCACTCCTTGGGGGTCTCAACTTCATAAATATCTGCTAACTCCAATAAAGCCTCCTTTATATCCCATATGCTTCTGAAATGCCTTTTGATTGAGATAAGTTTCCTTGATAGGAAAGAATGAGAAGTCAACCCGCTCAGAATGGCAGCAATGGCGTCATCAAGAGGCAGTATTTTTTGCAAGCAGCAAGGGATGAGCTTCACTGTTGCACTGATCAACAAATGAAGTAACTGATTCGCCTACTTTCATGCTAAAGCGCATAAAAGCCTGTTTTCTTCTCTTTAAATTATGTGGGGAGATGAACTCATTTATAAGCATATCTTTAACCTCTGCACAGTTATTAGTGGTGCCCATGTATGAAACTACTACCTCTTGGGCCAATTGACTTAAACAGGAAAGAATATACTTAATTTTTTGATGTTCAGTCATGCCTTCCATAGCCAAATCATAAATGAAGAAGAACAAGGCAACGTTATCATTTACTGGGGCAAACTTATCATGAAAATGTGTTTTTGAGATAGATAAGGTGGAGTGCTGTTAAAAATGTTTTAAGTTGGGACAGAACACTGGCTAGCTGCTGTTCCAAAGCAGCTATCCTTAGTTCTATTGCGCGGGGAGGCTAAAAGGGTTAATTCCTCCAAAAGCCTCCATAATATAAGAAAGTTTGTGATGTGCAGGCACCCTGTAGTGAGCACCATTTATTGAAATTCCAGCTTTTGGGTTGCTCGCTGGTGCATTTTTACAACGGAATTACAACAATTACTTGCAGGAAAGCATCACTCTTTAACTGCGGGATAATTATTCTTAGGGGATTTTTAAAGACCATTTATACTTAAAATAATAATTACATTTGAACTAAATGGTTGATTTTATAAGTTTTATTAATCAGCATCTGGGGTCAAGAAGCAAACTTTATTAACTTCTTGATGCTTAGTATTTAAAATGTATTGAAGCTCAAAGTGAGTTGGACAAAATTTGGTATAAGCTGGGTGCGTCCAAATTTGGTAATATGTGCTTTTTAACATATTGGAGATTTTGAGACTCGCTCCACTTAGATAGTTAAGTCAATGAAGGGTTGGTAAGAGGTAGGATATATCCATGAGGAAGTGATATATTATGTTTGCCCCAATCATTGGGTGGGAAAGTATTTGCCTCTAGTGAAACCCCCTCCAAGGCTATAAAAGAGGGTGGCTGCAGAGTAGGTGTTTGAGCTAAATTAGAGAAAGATTGAGAACTCATTGGAACAACTACCACAATTTTGCCCCAAGTTTGGCATAACCCTGCTACTAGCCATAGGGCGATTCAGTCGAGGATTGGGGGCAATAGTATTACCCCAATTGAAGGGTTCCATCAAGATTTGATCATAGTTTTTTGGCCGATGTTGCCTATACTGAAACCTAAAACACTCCTATTGCAATATTGGACTTATAATTGTCTGACAATTGCCATTAATGAGGCATCTGGCTAAATAATATTCTTAAATAAAAATTTGGGTACTTCAGCACAAGGCTACCCATTAAATATCTTTGGAGCTTGTTGAACAATTTCTGGGCTTCATCTTTTCACATAGATCCTTTTTTCAGATCCTTTAATAGATGAGATAATGATTTGGTGGTTCTAGCAAAATCCTCAATGAATTGGTGATAGTATCTGACAATCCCAGGAAAAACTTGAATATCTTGAATGCTTTTTGGTACTGACATCTGCTTGATTGCTTCTATCTTCATTGGTTGCAGCTGTTATCCGGTGGAGTTTGTTACAAACCCTCAGTATTAAGGCTTTTTTATAAAAAAATGGCACATTCTCAGCTTAATTTTGAGATTGCCGTTTCCAGGTGCTCAGATACTTCTTTCAAATGCTCTAAGTGGTCAGTAAAGGTCCTTCTAAAGACATTGATATTGTTAAATATACCAGCACACAGGATATATTCAAATCAATGATTGTTGAATACATGGCCCTCTGGAATGTGACTGGCGCATTGAATAATCCTTGGGCCTTCTAATTGGCTGATGCAATTCATGTGCAGTGATTATCACAAATTTTTCTTGATCTTCCTTTGGCAAACCAATTTGCCAATAGCTTTAAATCAAACTCATAGCCAAAAAATTACTTTGCTTCACCTAGGCGATCAAGTGCATTGTCAATCCTTGGATGTGGATAAGAGTCCTTTTTAGTAATTTTATTTATTCAGCAATAATTGATCACTACTCAATTTGATCTACCTTCTTTTTCACAATTAGGATTGGACTTGCCCATTGATTTGACAATGGAATGAATAGCTCATGCTCTATTTCTTTGCTGATTTCTTTGCTGATTACACCCTTAGCAGCTTTAGATCAGCGGACTAGTTGAATCCTTATTGGAAGATATTATCCATTGTCAACCTTATGGATTACATTTTTTGCACATCTGAGGTCATAGTCATCTTGGGTGAATATCACCCACTATTTTTCAAACAGTCAGGCACCTCCACTTGCTGTCATTCAAATATACCAGCCAATTGCTCCTTATCAACCAATACATTGACATTTTTAGCAACATCTGCTTATTTTTTTTTTTTTAGTACTAGATGGTGCAACATCTGCTTATAATACCATTTTGGGTAACGTTCCAAATCATGAAATTCATTAAGTTCCACCATCAAAATCAAATGCAGATATGCAATGACTTTATTTTTTCAACTTTCATTGTTTTTTACCCTGGTTGTCTAGTACTCTTATTTCTCCATGAATCAGCATAATAATTTGTGGCACCACCAATGTCTTGATCCTCAATTCTTTCCATGGGCTGAAGATCTCTCCATATAGTTTTTCTGTGAGTTTGAATGTTAACCCAATGTTAACTATCTTTTGCGTTCATGGCAGAATAGTGTTCAACATATTCAAACTTAAAGGTATTCCACGATTCTCCATGATTTTTGTCAGCATTTCTCTCCATTTTTATCCAACTACCTTGTACAAATTTGGTATAATGAAGTCATTGTAAATAATGTTTTAAATTATTCCTATTCATCAGTGGGGCCTCTCCTTTCCACTGATACTAAAGGCAGGGTCTGCCCCAATATTGTCAGAGCATTTTCTTTAAAATTACACTTCACACCATACATCCTTTGGAACTCCATTACAATGAGTATGTCATGATTTGGATTAGCCAGCACTATGGCAGGAGCTGATACCACCACTGATCTAAACAAAGTAGTAGCTCACTATAGGCTCCACATTATATGGTGATATCTGGTCCAGCGGTTCCATATTCTTTTCAATTCTCTAAATCTGGCGAATTCTTCAATTATTTCACTGATTTAATTGAAATGATATTGATAAGCGCTCCACTATCAATTATTTCTCATAGTCTTATTAATTAATTAGGACGTCTACATAGGTACACTTAGATTAATGCAATAAGGTATTTACTGAGTGAATAGTGGCATTATTTTCTAGATCTAGAGTGTAATTTGATTGAGCATATAGTTCATGAAAAGACTCCTTGATTGCACTTATAGGTAAGGAAACATTCGCCCTATCCAACTTCATTTTAAACTTAATATTCATGGATTTCAGCGGAATTGGTTTTCACTGATATCTGTTGAGCGTAAGGCTGAGCAATCCCCTTCATGTTTTTGGGGTCAATCCCTTTTGCATTATATTAGGTAATCACGATGACTTATAAATAAACCAACTGGTGAAGTGGATCAGGTGCGTCATCTTCCACAAATACGTCAGAGGTGCCAATATCATCATTCATTATAGATAGGAATGACAGGTTTAACAGCAGTACTAGATTGTTTCTTACCTAGACTTCTGGTTTATTCCTGACTCTGGACAGGCTTCTTTTTCCTTGATCTGAACAAAATTAACTTGGTCCTTTGGCTTTTTACCATAGCATTGGAAATTACATGGCCATGTGTTTAACTTTGGAAACAGTGGATTGGCTTTTTTTCCACTCATTTTTGTAAAGTTTACTTCCCATTATGACTCAATTCTCAGGTTCCTTCTGGTTCTTGGCAAATTTAACAATATTCTGGGCTTTCATTTAGATCAATTTATAGGTTCAAATGGGAGCTTTGAAGGTTTATCTGAGCATCTTCAGATTTCTCACCATCTCCAAGGTCAAGGTTTGATTTTTGTTCTGAGGCCATAATCTAATGCAGCTTGCAGTAAGGCTGAAGTGCCATCTGCAAGGATATGAACGCATCAAAGTCTGTAAGAACTTTCTCCCCAGCCAGGATATGTGAATCCTGATAGAATCAATCAGCAATAGTGGTTAAGGTCTTGTCCTTCCAATATTGTATAATTACAATTTCTTGCTTGCGATTAACCATTCTAGAGGACTCCCAAATTTGGTCATGATCGCTTCTTTTGCTTCTGGCATATGACCAATTGTCCCCATTAAGGTGGAGCAACACATTTTTAAAAATTAGTGTTGAGGCAATTCATTACGTTACCACTTATTGGAAGTTTGCATGGCTAAACATAGTCATCCTGAAAAGATGAAAAACGCCTGAGTGTTATCCCAGTGAAAGGTGGGTAATTTAGGGTATTCTGAAACTCTTTGGTCGCTCCATTGGCATTGTATTCTGCCCAAGGACTCAACTAACTATATGCGTTGCCTCAGAAGTCATCTCCAATTTGTCAGCAAACAAGTTAGACATAATCTGGGTAGGAGTGTCTTTCAAACTAAAGTTTTCAGGTATTTTTGTCAGCTTCATTTGCTTCTAGTTAAGCACAATCACATTTGTGATTTTCTACCTTTTCAATATGCTTCATCAATTTTTCTATCACCTCCTTAACATGGAAAATCTTTCTAAGTCTGCTTCACATTCAGTTTTTTGGAATAAATTTTTTGATTAATTTGTTTCTTTTCACTTCTAAGAGGCTAACTTCCCACAAAAGTTGTTATTCACTTTCTCAACTGTTCAATTATTTCTTAAGCTTTGGTTAAGTATTCTTCCAAGATATTGACATTGTCTTGTAATGATGAGCTGAGAACTTTTTGGGTGAAGGTCTCCAACTCCATCCAGAGCTTCCAAAGTTCATTCTTATATGAATTATGGATATTAATTCTTATGAATTTGGCCTTTAAAACTCAACTACCCTATAATGATCACCAAATGTTAACTTTTATGTGTAGGTTACTCTGAAAATTGAGTACTAAATATAATCTTCTGGTTTGTGGCTTGATTTGCTCTCCAGTTAATTGCACAAAATCTTAACAACTGTGTTGACTAAAATATTGTTACTAGATAAATGATAATGGGTAGTAATAGTATGAAGAATATTACTCAGTTGAGCTCTCTCAAAAACCAGGATGAGTGTTAGACCAACGTTAAACAGGTGCTTGACCTTACAACAATTGAAGGTATCTCTGGAACAAATAAGGAACTTCTCCCTCTTTCTTTTCTCTCTTATCACAGAGTTTGTAAGATCTTGATAGACAATATACTACAACCAAAGGATGTAACAAATGAGCCCCAAGGCCCTATTTGCCACCTTGGCATATGTAAGCCTGTGTCAGAAGAGAGATGCCTCGATTTTCTGAGCAACAGGGTTGCATTGGCATGCAAATCCCCTTTTTAACGTCCAACAGAATGGTCAAATTACACTGCGTTCAGGAGGTCCAGATATTGCTCATGGGGCGATATCAAAATATGCAAAATATGCTGACCCCTGGTCGAGATCTGGAAGATCCAACCTGCCTCCTCTTACCTCTCAGATTCACTTGGCTGTACTCTACTACAGCCTTGTCACGACCCTGACCTTGTCATGTTGTGCAACCACTTTCCACGGCCCACTGGAAGTTGAATGCTCCCTCCTAACCCTGGTTTATTGTGACCAAGGTCCCCAAAGAATATTTTTAAATTAATAAATTTATAATGGCCCTAAATATAAGTAAACGGGCTTTATTTTGGAAGGAGACCAAAATAATGTAGAAAAAATTAAGTGAGGTAAGGTAAATGCATCCTCACTTTTTAGATAAGCCCTGCATGAGCTACACAAATTAATAATAATTTATGCATGTCCAAAGCTTAACAAATGCCAGCATTCCGACCTTAATCTGCTGGAGGATCAAGGAACCTAAATAAAATAATATCCGTCTTAAAAAATGATATTTGAATTTATAAATGATCCCAAAGTGCATCGTCTCATCAATTAAGTTGAGCTTGGAAAATTGGGATCAGCAACCATTGTTGTAGTGGATTTCCTAAGTCCCAACCTTAGGAAATCCATGCACAATTATTGATTGTTACATTACACCCTTGAAAATAGGAATCCCAGAACAACACCATGCCATGTGGGGAAATTATGATCAGGTGATTTTTTCAACAGGTGGCTTTATGAGAGGGAAAGCTCAAAAGGGTTGACCAGAAATCCAAGGTTTGCAGAAAAAATTGATGTTCCCCCTAGAGGTCCACTGCCAGGTGCAAGAGGCCTCAACTGCCAGCGGTCCAACTTTCTTACCTCCAAACTCCCCATCCCCTTTTCTGGAAAGCCAGCGCAACAACAATGAGGATTTGAGGGCTCAGAGCGGTGCTTGGGACATTTGACTCTATGCCATCATGCAAGCTGCCTGATACACAGCTTGCCATGAAAGGTTGACTTGTGAATTATGTATTATTTTGGTCTCCTTCCAAAATAAAGCTGTTCGCTTATATCTAGCGCCATTATAAATTTATTAATTTAAAATTATTCTTTGGGGACTTTGGTCACAATATACCAGGGTTAGCGGGGCATACAACGTCCAGTGGGCTGTGGAAAATGGTTGCGCAACATGACAAGGTCAGGGTCATGACAAGGTTGTAGTAAAGTGCAGCTGAGTGAAGCTGAGAGGTGAGAAGAGGCAAGTTAGATCTGCCAGACCTTGACCAGGGGTCAGCTTATTTTTATATTTTGATATCACCCCATGAGCAATATCTGGACCCCCAAATGCAGCGGAATTTGACCATTCCGTTGGATGTTAAAGAGGGGATTTGCATGCCGGTGCAACCCTGTTGCTCAGAAGATTGAGGCGGCTCTCTTCCAATGCAATCTTGCATATGCCAATGTGGCAAATAGGGCCTTGAGAGCCCGTTTGTTACATAATTCACAAGTCAATCTTTCATGGCAATCTGTGCACCAGGCAGCTTGCAAGATGGCATAGAGTCAAGTGTCCCAAACACTGCTCTAAGCCCTTGAATTCTCTTTGTTGTTGCACTGGCTTTCCAGAAAAGGGGATGGGGAGTTTGGAGGTGGGAAGTTGGACCGCTGGCGGTTGAGGCCTCTTGCGCCTGTCAGTGGACCTCTAAGGGGAACATCAACTTTTTCTGCAAACCTTGTATTTCTGGTCAACCCTTTTGAGCTTTCCCTCTCTCAAAGCTACCCATTGGAAAAAATTTTGGTCATGATTTCCCCACCTGGCATGATGGTGTTATGGGATTCCTATTTTTAAGGGGTTAATGTAACGATCAGTGAATGTACATGAATTCCTAAGGTTGGGACTTAAGAAATCCACTACAACAATGGTTGCTGATCTCAACTTTTTGAACTTGACTTAATTGATGAGCCAATGCATTTTGGGATCATCTATAAATTTAAATATCAATTTTTAGGACGAATTTTATTTAACTTAGGTTCTCTCTATCTTCCAGAAGATGAAATTCATAATGCTGACATTTGTTAAGCCTTTGACAAAACTAAATTTTATTATTCATGTATCTCATGCAGGTCTACTATTTAACAAGTGAGGATGCGTTTCCCTTACCTCACTTGTGAATTCTAAATTATTTTGGTCTCCTTACAAAATAAAGCATGTTTGCTTATATTTAATGCCATTATAATTTATTGATTTAAATTTATTTTTGGGACCTTGGTCACAATAAACCAGGGTTAGGAGTGAGCAGACAACGTCCAGTGGGCCATGGAAAGTAGTTGCACAACACAACAAGGTCAGGGTCATAACAAGGTTATAGTAAAGTGCAGCCAAGTGAAGCTGAGAGGTGAGAGGAGGCAGGTTGGATCTGCCAGACCTCGACCAGGGGTCAGCATATTTTGCATATTTTGATATCACCCCATGAGCAATATCTGGGCCCCCAAATGCAGCGGAATTTGACCGTTCCATTGGACGTTAAAGAGGGAGTTTGCATGCCAGTGCAACCCTGATGCTCAGAAGATCAAGGCTCTCTTCCAATGCAGGCTTGCATATGCCAATGTGGCAAATAGGGCCTTGGGAGCCCATTTGTTACTAAGGATATCCAATCCTTAAATTACTATTTCAATAGCTAACTATACAATTAATGCATAAAAATTTAAACTATAAAAGTAATTACGCCATTTTAATCTAGTCTATTTACTATAAAGTTAGGGAATTTATAGGGGATACAGCAACCAAATCTTCTGTTGGCGCCTCACTAAGAATCAGCAGCTGTTGCCGGTGGATTAGCCCTCTGAGGACGCACCCATGAGGACCATCCTCATTTTTCTAGTTGTCTTGCACCGCCAACTAGAGTTGCAACCTCTTTATGGTTGATTTAAGAATGTGCCCCATAATCTCAATCAACCTCAGCGGTGTATCCTCTTTGGGCTATCAATCTGCTAGTTAAGGGAACTTTACCCATCAACTGCAGACTGCAAAGCCTAGAGCATTAAACTTTGAGTTATTTTTTGAAGGGTGTTGAGGCTTCAGCAACTAAAAATAGATTCAAAAGTTGATTGGTGACAAACCTTAATTCACTTACTATGATTAAATTACCAATTAGTTAATTGGCAATCCAACCATAAAGTAAATACACTTGTTGGTAATCTTCCCCAATGAAACATGACCAATCTGGTGGTTCAACACTCAGCAGATAAGTAAATATCTAAAATAATTTGCCAAACAATAGTTATTATTAAAAAAAATAATGACTCCTAAATCTACTAGATGATATAATCCTCTTGTGGGCAAAATAGCTATATGTAATCTAATTGGCTGGGTAATAGGGTCATAACAAAATCCCAACACCATCTATGTCATTAAAAATAAGGGTGACAAAACTGAAGTTTAAGAGTAAAAGCCTCCTGAGTGCTTGCCTCATCAAGAGTTAACCTGCAATAAGTGTCACCAACCTGGGCACTTTTATCAAAATTGTCCATTACATGATGCAGAAAAGAAGTAAGCAACCCCTAAAAAAGATACCCCAATGCTGTGAACTGGGTGAATCTCCACACTGAGGGTGAAGATGATCATGAGGATAACAAATTGGCTATTACAGGGTACCACATTTTATGGGCTCCTAATCCGGTGGCTGTGCCCACTATATTGAGAGTCCATAGCACTAATATTTTAGTAAAGTGATACCTACCTAATGTAAGCAAATCACCCTACCCGGGGTCACCAATTCAGTTGAGGAAGGAGAGCAGTTAGTTATGGCTACCTTCAAGAACTTGGCATCAGAGGGCGAGGATACTGTAAAAGCTACAGCAAGTGCTGCTTCCTTAGACAGTTTCAAGAATCTGCTACTGACATATTGACTGCTGAAAAATCTTTTGGTAAGAGATTAATGAAAAAAGAAAGTAATCACCCAGAAGATGCGCGCCTTGGCAGTACTGGACATCAGGGCTCCAGTCAACATCATATCATCTAGTTCATGAAGAAGCTGAAGTTTTTCTCATTATCAACTATAATGTGAAGTAATTCTCTGCAGGACCAAACGTCACCCGCATTTTAGGAGCCTATTGAGTGATACCCTTACACTCTGGGCACATGGTCTTAATGGCACTAGCAGTTGTTTTAGACAATGACTACTATAACTTCTTGATTGGGACAAAGTTTCTTTGGAATTTAGAGATAAGATTAATTTCACATCCAGCACTGTGAACATTTTGAGTTACCAACTTCCACTGGTATTTAAGGATAAAGATGTCAAACTGTGGAAACAATGAACATGATTGGTATAATGTACCAATCTATTTACCCTATCCATTATACCCTAATGGAGAAGGGTGTGAAGAAGTTACCACCTACTGTTAGCGTGGAATAAGGTCTCCCGTTGAGCGTTAGCATAACTATAAAGATTCAACCAGGGAATCAACGCAGGATGACCCTGTCAATTAATGAAAATTTTTTCCTGATAACATATTGTAGGTATACAGCCGTGACAAGATCTGCAAACACAAACCTATAATACTACCAGGGTTTTATGACACACAATACTCTGTAGAGTTATCCATCATTTTTGGGAAACACCACTACCAATCTATCAGAGTTGAAAAAAGCCAAGTTGTTGCACTGGCCTGATTGACCAGTTGTTAGGACATTGAGTCTGTACATGAAGTAGGGGTTTTTGATGAGCTCAGGTTTGGAGATGTGAATCTTAAACAGCAGAAGGATTTTGATGAGCTCAGGTTTGGAGATGTGAATCTTAAACAGCAAAAGGATTTTGATGAGCTGTTGGACAAGCTCAGTGACATCTTTAGTACTGGATCCAACAACTATGGTCTATGCAAGGGTGAGGTCTACAAAATGGATACTAGTTATGCTATACCCTATAAAGATAAACACTACCGCCTCTCAAAAGTAGAGGGTGCATTTATTGCTCAAGATATGGACCAACAATCTGAAGCAGAGCTAATCAGACCATTGAAGAGTCCATGGGCATCTCCATTGTTGCATGTGCGAAAAAAGAATGGAATCCATAGAGTCTTTATGACTACTACTGCTTAAATGAGATAAATAAGAGGGACTTGTACCCTCTCCTGTGCATTGACAACGCTCTGAAATTACTGGGTGACTTGGAGTAATTTTTGTTGATGGATCTGGCCAGTGGCTTCTGGAATATCAAAATTTCACCAGAAGATTAGGAGAAATTAGCCCTAATCAGTAGCCAGGGGTTGTTTGAGCCTAAAAGAGTGCCGCAGAGGGTCTTAAACGCCACTTCTACCTTCCATCGCAAGAATAAATTACATTTTTAGCAATGTCAAGTTATTGATCATGTTGATATATCCTAAAAACATCACTGTATTCAGCTGAACATTTTAAGAGCATCTGCAGAATCTACAAGAAGTCTTTATATGGCTCCGCATATTTTCCTGATGTTGAAACAAAGAAATTGCACTTTTCTCAAGAGACAGTTAGAGTTCCATGGGCTTGAGATCAGCCTCAGTGGAATCAAGCCTCAAAACGGGAAGGTGAACGACATTGTAGCTATGAGCCACTATGGAGCATGAGAGATATCCAAATGTTCCTCAGAATGGTGGGATACTACTGCAGTTCATCCCTCATTATGTATACTTGGCGGCACCCCCTACATACATGCTCACTAAGAAAATGAAGTTTGATTTGGGCCTGAAACAGGAGTAGGCCTTAGCAGAGTTAGAAGTCATAAGAGTGTATATAACTCGCCAGTTCCCAGCGAGGTGGTGCACGGTGCACAGCCCCAATTCCAGGGAACTCGTCATCAGTACTAGGGTGAAGATAGCCCAAAAGAGGGTGTGGGAGCCAAAGTAACATAAGGCGATGGTGTTCAACGTGGTGTAAATTAATAGATATTGTGTAAATAGAAATATTTGGGTGGACCCTCAAAGAGGAGTCCATATCCAAGAAGTGATCTGGACAGGAGTGCAAGGATTCTTCTGTCACAGCTAGTGACATATTTCCTGGAATTAACCGCCCTTCTAAAGCCAAGTCCAACAAGCCCTTAGGGCAGAGACCAGAACTCCTAAAAGTCACCAATGACCTATCTAAGGTCATTGAAAAAAAATTGGTTTTGGCTTTGCCTTCCAGGGCTGAGGAAAACGCTTATCTGAGGCAAAAGCCCAGGTGGGAATCAAACTTAAGACCCAGAAAATCACAAGATATGAGGTTACAAAATCTGGCCAAATTTGAAAAATTTTGATTTTGTTGAAAAACGACGAATTTATAGCTCATATCATATTCCAATAACCACTGGAATCTTCATGAAGCAACATCCTATAAATTAAGTCCCAAGATTAGAAATGCTTTGCTTTTCTCAGATATTCTGATCACATTAATAAAGTCTAGAAATTTTGGGCCAAATTCCTGTATAATTTTTGCTTCCTTCAACAAAAAAATATACTTCTCCAAAGATCTGTGATAGCTGGAGTTCGTTTTTCACTCTGGTTTGTACCCCATGCTGTACGTGAGCCCTCCGCCCACTCTGCCACTTATTCCACCAGCCCCGCCTCCTCATATTTCTCTGTACTTAGCCTTGGATTTTACGCCACTCTTCCCAGCTCCCAGGTCCTCTTGTCCCTGATTATTGTGGCCAGTTTGGTGTGCGTTTTGCTCCAAAAATTTATATGGAAACACAATACTGACCGTTTAGGACATCTCTTTATTTTGTTGGGTCACTTGGCCTAGTTGTATCACCTTTGGCCTGTGTCTTTCCCTCCAGCGACCTCCTGCGCTCCAGTTTTCCTGACAGCTTTGGTCTTTAGGGGACCAGGGCAGCTTAGCAGATCACCAAATGTGAGGGTGGAATTTGTACTATAAAACAGCTAACAATGTGAGAGACCTTCTCAAAGAGGTCTGCGCACAGGTTTGCACAAGTTAACATAAGAAAAATATAACAAACGAGAGGTTTTGTTTATGGGAGGATAGCCAACAAGGAAGGTTGGTCTTAAGAATCATATTTAAACAATTTTTGGGAAATCAATTGATTGATGGAAGTCGTGCTACACCCAGGTGCACCAATAAGCGCACACTTCCATTGGACAGGGTACTATAGCTATTAATTGACTAAACTTGGGTTATTGATTGAAGGCAAATCCAACCTAAGTGAAAAATTTTGAAATTGAACAGGTTTTTGAAATCCCGCCTTCCTATCAATCAAACTGAACTGTCATGGTTAGTAAGGTAACTAACCCCGTTTTAACGCCAGAACTGTAACATGGGTCTGGGCGTCATGCACTTCATCTGGACCAACCTGGGAATATCTGGATTGCACCCAGCGTTGGTCCAAGGTGTGCTTTAGGTCAAGGAGGTCCTTCAGCTTGACCTTTTGGGCCTCCTGACGCCTAGCTTTATCTTGGCTGTTTGTTCTTTCAATTAAGTGATTTAACCATGACACTAGAGTTAAGATTGGTAGATGCGACAATCTTAGCCTATTTTTGGCTTCAACTAAAACAATCTACTTCTATACTAACGCCAGTGATGTGGGACTTGGTGCAATTTTGCACAAGTTATAGATGGGGTAGATCACCTAGTTGACTACTACTCAAAGGTGTTCAGCAAAGCAGAAAAGAATAACATGGTCACTGAGCGCAAGTGCTTGGCAGTGATCAGAGTGGTCAAACACTTCAGACATTACTTGTACATGATACATCTAAGGTAGAAACAGATCACATGTTGCTTTTCTGGTTGCAGAATATGATGGATCCTGATGGACGCTTTGCCCGCTGGGCTTTTGTTGAATTTTTAATTTTCTCAATAATAGGTGACTCTATTAGTGTGCTGGGCCAAACAGTATGAACACTGCTGGCCCTTGCTCTTTTGTCATCATTGGTGACCTTTCCCTATAAATTTGCAGGGCAACCCACCAACCCAGCAGACCAACAACTTCTCCTTCTGAGGCTTGACCACTTGTTATGGCTCAGGGGTCCTCTCCTGGAACTTGTCCAATAAATTGTGGTTCAGCAGCCTCTATTGAAACCTTAGGGTTCCACCCCCTTCAATCCTTCCAGTTCATCATTGTTGCTTCTAGTTTCCCAAGTTCTCATGGGGTTTCCATCTAGGTCAAGGTTGAGAGTTGGTTGTGCTAACCAATCCAAGTTTTTTATCCCAGAACCTAACTTCCTGGAGATCTTAAGTTCAACCTCTATCAGCTAAGCTAACCTCTGTCCACCAAAAACTTAATAAAGGTAGGAAAATAAAAGATAAGATATTCTATTAAAGGGGAGATCAAACTATTTATAGGCTTTTCTTGCCTGTACGCATCATTGGCTTTTAATGCCATCATCGTCAGCACTCACTGGCAATTCTCCCTGCATAATATTTTTTCTGCACTCTCACTGGCGATTATCTCTGCTTAACTCAATATCCTCTAATGTCCATGATTACGTCAATCCTTAATTTGTCATAATCCAAATAAAATTAGATATATTGACAACATTGACATAAGTCATTAGTGTCAAATTTACCAGAAATATGTTATTGGGTTTGTTCATGGTACTCTCATAAAGTAAAAATGTGATTCAAGTTTATTTAATTAATATTAAATGGTTTGAAATGCTCAGCATAAGTCACTGGTGTCAAACTTGACTAAAAACTCTATTAGGATTCTTTCCCAAATACTCTTATCATTGAATTTAATCAATTTGCTAACTTAACTGATAATATTAATTACCTGACATCCTCTTCCTCAGTTACTGGTGTTGAGACCCACCAATTTCTATTGGGGACAATCCCCAATGCTTTCTTGATCCTGAGGAGCAAGATAGCTCAACCAACCAAATGGGGACATGAGATTGGGGTATTATCACTAAATGATAGACTTGAATATAATAAATAGTCAGCAACGTTCTCAACTAATTAATACACTAATTTTGTTTTTGTTTATTTGAGGCAAGCTGACCGGGGGATGGACATTACTGAAATAGAGAAAGAAATTATTGACATGAAACCTGAGCAGGGTCAACTCTGTTGTAGAAAGTTTTTTCACCTCCGGATCAGGACTCAGATTTTTCTGGTTACGTCATGGGTAAGGTTTTCGTGTTATTGTACCTACTAACCGCCTATAGTTTCCTTCAGCTGGCACCCCAATTGATGTGCAAAGGGCGGGAATCAAACCTGCAACCTTCAGGTTGGTAGCCGTACACCCTACCAACTCGCCTTCCACCCCCTAATACACTAATTTTGTTAATATGTGAGGAATATTATTTTGGGTAAAAAATTCAACATCTGTACTTCTTCAAGGCTATGATTTTGAACTCATATACTGAGCCTAAGACAAAAACCTAAATGCTGACAGCCTATCATGGTTACTGGTGTTCCACTTGCAAGCTCCAGAATGATCAACTTTATAATTTAATTAGCTACCAGAAGAGGCCTAGAAGGACGAAACAGAGGAATTTTAGAGCATCCTGAGGAGATGTTTCAAAGACACCAGGCGTGTCAATGGAAATCTATAGAGGAAGATTCAGAACAGATGGTACCCTTATATTAAGCCTATTGACTGCATGGAGTTGGTAATGGAGGCTCATAAGCGTGGGCCACAGAAAATTTAAGTAAATGCTGGCATACCTGATAGAGATATTCTACTGGGTGTTCAAGTCTGACAAAGTGCACCAAGCTCTGTAGTTGTTCATACCTTGTGGAGTTTCTGCCCACTAAAAGATGTTTGTTTTTACATTATTCTCCCCTACAGCACCCTTCAGCTATGTCTCAATTGACATGTTAGGACCTATACTAACTGCATCTAGAAAATTTAAGTTTATCCTATTTCAATTGACCACTTCACCAAGTGGGTAAGGCCTCCATGGTCAGGATGTATACTGCAAACTCTACTGCTTGCTTCCTATTTAATCAAGTCATCACAAGTTACGGTTGCCCTCAAGTTTTACTTTCAGATAATGGGAAGAACTATATCATGGACTTAGTGAGAAATTTGATGGACCTAGTAGGAGTGAAGCAGCAAAGTCGCTACCCCTATATTACATCCTCAACTAAAGTGTCAAGTGAGTTAATGGCTTTTTAGAAAAATTTTGAAGGAAATGGCCCTCATTTATAAATCAAAATAAGATCATTTTCTGACCTCAGCGTTGTTGGCTTACTATATGAGCCACCAATGAGTCATTAGAATGTCCTTTTCAAAGCCTGTATGGGCTAGAGACAGCTCTGCCAATCCTCTTGGCACTGATTATCACAAATGGACCAGAAGAACCTGCTGCCTGGAATCTATCAGCAGGAGTTAGCTGATGGACTTATAAGAGTTCAATTAGGAGCTTTGAACAATATTGAGGCGACCATCCCTCAAAGTCAACAGGAGAATCAAAGATGAATTAGGCTAATAGAGTTCAGCCTAGGATACAAGGTGTTGTTCTATCATCTGTGGAGAACACATCCTGAGATTATACAGGCTATTTGGACTGGGCCTGAACTGTTTTAATGAAGAGAGGAGCTGAATACTCCATCCAGTATGATGATATAACATTATGTTTTATATATTTCACACCCAGAATTTGAGGTCATTCCCCAGTCTCATCTTGGGAGGGGAAGGGTCACATATGAGGCCATTAACGGATCATTGGATCATTCCTCAACCAGTAGAATGAGTAGGGTTCACCCCAAACTGGCAAAGGTGCAGGCAACCAACCCACTTCAGGTGGGGGTTAATGAGCCCTTTTATATCTCAGGTAATCAAAGGAATTTTAACTAATATCAGAGTGACGTCATGTGAAATAATTTTTCGCCCTGAAAAATCAGAGGATTTACTTAGTACAGATGATGATGTCACTAAAAATTCATATGAAAATTGATTCCCTTTTGTATCCTCAGGGGCAAAATAATTTGCAATCTGCTAATGATGCAACAATAAATTGACTGAATTACACTGATGGGTTTTATCAAAGCACCAAAGTAAATATTATAAATCAGGAAAAAAACCAATTTTGAGAGTTTTTTCAAAAATATGATGTGAGACGCATCATAGGATTGACATCACTCAAACTTGAAGGTGACCAGCATATTACCAGATTTGGTAATAGATCGATATTGGAGGAAGATACAACCACCCAAAACCTAGAAGCAGGGACTAATGAAAGGTGCCCTGTACATCCAATTTCAGGGATGACCACTGCAAGAAGGATCCTCTAGCTACAAGAATTACCCCAGATAGACAAATCCATGAAAGCAGCAGTTATATGCCATCTAACTTGCAGATACAGAAAATCTCATTTTGATACCCATATTCCAAACTTAACTTCAATATTTTTTTATTTATACCTTTTTTTCATTTGAAGTATAAAATATTTTAACTTTTAATCTAATAAAAAATCTTTCCAAAAGATCTCAGTTTTATCTTTTGTTTTTACTTATTGTGGTTGAAGTGAACTAATCACCAGTATTCAGTCTGGGATTATCATTGAACAGTTTGTAATAACCAGTCTGAAATATGCCCTGTATAAATGAGGACACTCTCTATTGCGGATACCTTGGAGCCAAGCTTCCAAGGGCAATGTTGGATTGGCTTCCAATGAGTCCCAAGGGCCAATATAAAAAAACATATCTAATTGTGTCACTGAGAGAATTGCCATGGGTATGAACAGTTTACTGAGGAGATCAATGCTACAAAGCGTAGCATCAGAGGATAATTTTGCCCTACAAGGATGATTGTGATCTTAATGAAGGTTGTCTGGTGCCTAATCTGCATGTAGTAAACCCCCTAAGTAGTAAATCAGCCTCACATGTTAAGCAAGCTAAGGTTGGCAAGCTGACTTTAAGTATAATGAAGATAGTGATACTTTGGCATTACTTGCCATGTAAATTCATATAAATTGGAGAGTTTTAGAAACTATTATAACAGATATAACCTCTTTATATCAGTTATAAATCTGGCAACTTCAGCTTTATCTGATAAACAATGGATAAACTACTCAGTATAAGACTATTAGCTTTAAGTCATCATTCTTTTAAAGAGTCAACTTTAATATTATTATAGTAATAATCTAAGTGATTATAATTACAACAAAGCAAATCTTGAAGTGAGATCTAGTATCTTTAGGTACTGCTATGAAAAAAATCTGATACAATATCTATACTAATCTAGCTAATATGGCTTTAGACTCAGTACTGATAAATTTGACTAAATCATTAATGCAAAAAAATTGCAACTAAGACAATCAGTTTTTACATAAATTGTACTTTATTCTGTTTAGGCAACAATGAAATTTTTCTTAGACGATTGTTACTAAGCAAGATTAAAATGTATATAGTATCAGTTCTACAACATAAAAACACTAATTCAAATATAATTTATATGATTAAGCTGTATACTAGAATACTAGTTTAGTTTATTGTTTGCATCTGCTTCATATTGCTAGTTTTCTAATAATACAGGGGAACAAAAGAATCATCTATTGCATGAGAATTTCAACTGTTTCTTTTTATTTTGCCATCGGTGAATCACATATATATGGAGTCAGTTTTTCTGTGCATGCTCTAGTTTTCATTAAATACAGCTGAGACATAATCATCTTCCCATCACATCATATTAATCTTGGCTTAGTGAAGCAATTTTTAAAGGCTCTGAATACTGAAAATGAATGTTTTTAACACATTGTTTCTGCTTTTCATGTGCTTACATTCAACAAAATAAAAGCAGGTGCGTTTTGGGACCATCTAGTACTAAAAAAGCAGGTGCGTTGATGGTACTTACATTTAATCCATTATACATGACAAGGAATTTGTCAGGAAGATGTATCAAAAAAAGAGCAGCATAGATTTCTTTTGTAGAAGTTATATACAACTTCCTTGGTAACTAGAAGGCAGAAAACTATGTGCCTATGGTCTAAAGGATGCTAAAGACACCTTGTGATCTTGAATACAACATGTTATTAAGATGCACTTCCTGAATAGCTATATTGATCAAGATCCTAAAACCTTGAGGATTTTAGTGATGAGAAGGGGAACGCTTCCATCAAGACCTGAAGATAATGATAGAGCGTTATCAAGAGCGATGGGATACACATATGATGGCAGACTACTGTTGGAGTATCAAACAAAAACATCCAGAGCAAGTTCACAAACGCAAGAGTTACAAGTGCAAATTCATGCCTGAATGAGTTTTGTATGCCCTCTATGTCACATTGCTACATTAATTAATTTCTTTTATCTGTATACACATATCAAACTATAGTTAAGGAAATTGTATATTTGTATTTAATAATTTTTTATCTCATATTTATGCTTAAAATAATTGATTTTATTCCTTTTCATTTCAAGACTGTATGCAAAATTGTATATCATTTTTTTTAGTACTAGATGGTCCCAACCCAAGGGGGGGATTCATCGATGTTATTGTATATCATTATATTGGTTTAATTGAATGACTTATAGTATCACCACAAAGGTGATTAAGATATTAGCCTACATCTGTAAGTTGAGATAGATGCTGAAAAGTGCAAAAAAATTATATTGATGTGAATAATTGCTAAAAACAGATTGCAGAAAAAACTGTCTTGTAAAAAAAACTAACTCTATATAAGAAATAAGGTCACTAGATTAGCTAAGAACAATTGTATTTTGTCATGGCTACATGTCATAATTGAGGGAACCAATTGAAAAGACAAGGCTGGATGTCAGGAGTCCAAAAGATCAAGCTGCAAGATTTCCCTGGCTTAAACCATACCTTGGACCAACGCTGGGTGCAGGCAAGATATGCCCCAGTTGGTCCAGGGGATGTGCGTGATGCTCAGCCCTGTGTTACAGTAAGGGCATTAAAGCGCACCAGCTATCTTATTGATGATGAAGGTTTGATTTAATTTCTCAGAGAACGGGGTTTCAAACCTGATTAATTTTAAAAATTGCCAGATCAGGATGACTTTACCTGCAATCAATAACTTGAGTTTGGTCAATCTCAAGTTACAGTACCCTGGTAATGGTAAGGTGCACCTATTGGTTTGCTTAGGTTTAGCACCATTTCCCCTGATCAAAATCTTAACTCCCTTGTTTAAAAGTATGATTCATGAGACCAACTTTCCACTTTGGTTGACTTCCTTGAATAAATTTCCGTTAGGTTTACATTTTCTATGTGCATTTATCTAGTACAGTTTGCTGACCTCCAAGAGGTCCAAATTAACCCAATGTATGTCATCCTTGCATGGACCCTTCTGTGCACTATCCTTGTGGGCAGTGCTTTGTTTATCCTTAACTCAGCGGAGTGTACATAGCAGTGAGTTGTGCCCTTCCCACCACCTCTACTGGAACTGGAGCGTTACAGACAAACTCCTGACATTAGTCACCCACCCATTTTAATTTTACATGCATCAGAATAATTTGAGTGGAGCTTTCTTTATATGTGTAATGGGTGTAATTGCCATTTGTCACAGCTTCTATGGTGCTCACCACAGTTTTTAGTTTAGTTATGTTTTGGTGAATTTTGGCATTATTTTTTGCAACTACCAACTGGGAAGTGCCCACCCTTTCTAATCATACCTGGTGGCTTTCAGACTGTTCATGATCCTGTGGTCATGATTCATCGACTATTCTCCAAAATTTACTTTAAATTACAACAGGCACTTGCTACCCTCTTTCTAGAAGCCTCTTCTATCAATAACAAAATGCCAGGTTCCTGTCCACCCTTGCAGGGGTGGGCTGATTGTATTGACTGTCTCCTGAGGTACATGACTGGGTTTTCGCAGAGTTTCACAAACAGCTGCTTTTGTGGAAATCTGTGGATGGCTTAGAGCATGTCCTGGAGCAACATCAGCCGTACATGTCATCTTTCCAAACCTTATAGCCATTCTTTGCTATGTGCCCAGAAGGTTTCCCGGTCAAATTACTTTATAAATGAAATTAATGACAGGGCCCATACTTACCTTTGCCCAACGTCATTAAAATGATATTTCTTCGTTCTACTTTGGACCTTCCTGCAAGTGATGCCCCAGTGTGGCAATCGCCTTCTTCCAACTTTGACCAGATGATTAAAGCCTTGGGGGAGATTTTCCCGCTCTGATCCAAAAAGGGCCAGGTAATTTGGCTGTCATGGTTTCCCCTGGGGCGGCCCCTATAAATATGGGCCCCAAAAATTTGCTCATGCCTCTCAAAAGGAGGATTCTTATCCTTCCATCCCTTTAGGTTCTGCCAAATTTGAAGTCATGCTGGGGACTAGCCCCAGGATTAAAATAAATGTTTCAGTTGATTCCACCGCAATGATATCACCCATGGCAGCCCTTATTAATATGGCGTCCTTAAATATTGACTTTCACTTGAACAGGGCAGAGCTCCCACTGATTCCTTCCTCGTTTTGGCAGAATTTGAGGATCTGGGAGAGCCTAGCATAAAATTTGACAAATGACAAATCAAGTAAAATGATTTTTCTTTGCACTGCATTTCTGCAATGCAGGCTAAAGCATTTACAAAGGGCTTGGTGGTGATTGCCCTGGATAACGAACTACAACTGGCCAATAAATCTTACATTGGGTCATTAACACCAGAAAACGCGTTTTATAATGCAGATTCCTTAAAAACCAATTCAAATATCATCTCTTGGGACTCTAACATGAAACCCATTTCTGTATACCAGATTACCCAGAGGAACCTGCGCTTGACCCCTACCATGATCTGCAGAACATAGGAGGTGAAAAAGTAGTTAGGATTACAATATAAAAATACTATGCAACTGCGGAAGATATGGTGGGATATATGACCTTAGTAATAGTGGTGGCTGACTATCCCTCTCCATTTTATGATGCAAAAACTTATCCTGGAGGCATGCTTATGCCAGATAAAGAATTTTCTAGTGGAGTGTTGGCGTTGTCTTCTATGAATAAAGACCATTCTGGTTACTTTTTGTTGACTGCTCTCCTTTCATCCCTGTTAGGAAAACCAGCACCACTAATTTGATGAATACATGAACCTCTGAGAATTTTATTGATCAATATTTGGCCGACTACCTTAGGTTGAATTATTTTCCAGGTGTTATGGTTAGGGAGTGGCATTTCAAGGTATTCCCACGTTGAAGGTTCTGGGGTTAGTGGATTATCAAGTTGGCAAGTATCATTTGGCTGACCGTTCCCAAGCAATCAAAAACCTTCTGTACACCATTATTTTGAGATTAGAGTGGTGGCGAAAGTTTGACATCAGAACTGATTTGACGGACAACATCTTGTCCTTAACTTTGAAGAATAATCAATTAGCTGTCCCCTTGTCTGAAGCGAACTATCAGGGCAATTTGCTCAATTGCCCAAGGTCAACACACTCAGTCTAGATCCGCTGCTGAAGCCCCCTTTGGAGGTACCCTTACCTTTCTGTTTGGAGGGGCTAAAATTTTTGTTTGATGCAACTTCATCCAGTATACTACCATCTCATTCTAGTTTTAATGCAAGTTCAAACTCACCGTTGACTTGTTGCATATATCTTCTCCCAATTGCCCCTTGACTGTATGGGAGGAAGCAGCGTTAGATGTGTGGGTCAAGGTTCAGTTAGCCAAAGGCAAAATATTTCAGCGTACCTCTCCAGTCTGCTCCCCACTCCTTTTTGTGGAGAAAGCTGATGGTACTCTAAGGCCATGCGTAGATTATGGAAACCTAAACAATGTCACTGTACCATATTTGCATCCTATACCATTGGACTCTCAGATTGCTCGCTATGTGGAGAAGGCCAGAGTTTTCTCCAAAATGATAGCTTAAAGGCATTGAATCAGATCTGGATCAAGAAGGGCCAGGAGTGGCAAATCGCATTCTGAACCAGAAAAGGAATTTCCAGTTTCAGGTTATGTCCTTTGAGCTTAAAAATGCGCTTGCTATTTTCAAACGTTGTATAGACGCAGCTTTGGGAATCTGCTAGGTTTGTGCGTGGTGTCCTACATTGATGATATTCTGGTGATTTCCCACAATCAAGAGTCCCATGCAATACACCTGTGGCAAGTTGTAAAGAGTTTAAGGGCAGCCAACTTTACGCTGAAAATCAGTAAGTGTGAGTTTTAAATCCCAGGTCACCTTCCTAAGCAACATTGTGCTTGCCCATGGACACATTATAACTCCAAACAAAGAGAAGGCAATTTGCAAGTGGCTCACCCTACTTTAGTCAAGAAATTGATGAGAGTTTTTTGAGGACGTGTACGTTCCTTAAGAAATTCACACCAAATCTTTCTGAAGTGGCAGCGTCCTTATATAAGGCGAGTTGGGCAAAAAGGCTACAGTGGTCCCCAATTTTGCAGGATGCCTTCCAAGAGGTAAAGTGCACCCTTTTGTCCATCCTTCGCCACGTAGATTCCAAAAGGAGTTTATTGTGGCTTCATATGCCACCAACTTCACCATATTGTCTGCCTTATTACAAGTAGGCAAAGATGGAATAGAGCATCTGGATGGATATTTTCTCAGAAAATGAATTGCTTAAGTTAAACTAAGTTATGACAAGAAGTTATTAGCAGTGGTTGAGGCGTTGATTTATTGGCGTCATCACTTTTATGGCACATCCCAACCCTTCTGCGTTGTACAATTCACCATGCCTTGTTGTACTACCGTGCACCTCATGTCCTGACCCCACAGCAAACCCGCTGACATGAGGCTCTGGCCCAATTTATGCTTTCTTATAAGTTTACAAAGGGCCTGAGAATGATTTGGTAGATGCTTTGAGCTAAAAACCTGCGTTGGCTCCAGATCTGAAGGAGGTAGAGGTACACAACATTCACTTGATGATTCCACCAAGTAAGATTGTGTCTCATCATCCCTCCACATGACTCATGGGTCAGCACTTGCTCCTCTAGAAAATGCGGAGGAATATGGTATGTTCAGAAAAAGAGTATTTTCACAGCCTTTGTCATCTGAGTATACCATGGTCCTCGCCAAGAGCAAATTGAATCAGGAGGATATTACTAAGGGTTAACACATTAATGACAAGATGATTTGGTCTTAGGGATGCCTATAGGTTCTGGCAGGACCACTCCACCTGGAAATCATTTGGGACCATCATGATGGAATCACTGTGGACACCTGGGTGAAGCCTAAGACTCTGGAACTGATCCGCTTCACTTATAATTGGAAGGGATTAGCCATGCAGGTTGCCAGGTACTGTAAGGAGTGCATTGTCTGCAATCAAATGAAGCCAAATTACCAGCCCCTTGCAGGGTTGTTGGTACCAGTTTAAAAGGCTAAAGGGCCTTGGACTTCCTTATTGGTGGATTTCATTGCAGAGCTAGCTGCATATGAAGGCTACAATGCCATCATGGTAGTTCTGGATCTTAGTTTATAAAGTTAATCCACTTTATTCTCTGAATAACCACAGTAACCATGGCTGATATAGCTAGGCTCTTTGTATTGCATGCGTTTTCACTTCATATGGTTCCCCAAGAAATAAATAGTGCTCATGGGCCACAGTTTACTTGGATCTTCTAGGAAAAGTTGTATAAGACTCTTAAAATTTGCCCTTGCCATTCAACTACCTATCATCCATAATCAGATGGGTAGACTGAATGAGTGAACCAGTGCTTGGAGCAATCCTGTGGTGTTATACTGCCACAGATCACTTGGATCAGGTCCTTATCTCCCCATGTCTCAATTTGGTTATAACAATACCCAACATATATCAATCGGTTGCCCCCTATCGCCAACTATAGATTCAATCCTGCCTTCAACATGGAGCCCAGTTGTGGATCCAGGGTGGAAGCGGTGGTGGACTTTGCAAAAACTATCAAGAAAGTACACCAAGGGGTAAACCCCAATTTGGATTCAGCTATGCAAGCTTACAAGGAGAATGCTGATGATAAGAGACAGGTTGGTCCCACATACAAAAAAGGTTACCTCATGATGTTGGATGCTAAAAATATCCCAATCAAGCATCCATGCAAAAAACTGAAACCAAAGAGGATAGAGTCATACTACATTGTCAAAAAGGTGGGCTATGCCTCATACCAGTTGGATCTCCCTTCCTCATTCTGTATCTTTGCAGTCTTCTATGATGTTAAACTTATAAAGTTTGAGGGTCCCCTACCAGAGACTCCAGAGTCTTATCTCATTGATGGGGTGCTAGAGTGGGAAGTGGAGGAGATTTTAGCATCCTATCATATAAGAAGAAGACTTGAGTATCTTGTATCCTGGAAGGGATTTGATGCAGCAGAGGACAGTAGGGTACCAGCGCGTGACTGCACCTATGTCCAAGATCTTATTGAAGTTTTCAATGAGCATTTCCCAGAGGCTGCAGGATCTAAGTCCAAGAAATCCATTGCTTCCATAAATTTGTCTCCTTCTCACAAAAATTTTTCCTTGGTGAATGCCCCTGGAGGGAGGTAGGGCCCAAAAAATGAGAGGATAATATCATGTTTACATAACAGAATAGAAGAAAACAAATGTAAAGATAAGGCTGGATGTCAAGAGTCCAAAAAAGGTCAAGCTTCAAGACCTCCCTGACTTAAAACATACCTTGTACTAATGCTGGGTGAAGGTGAGATATGCCCAGGGTGGTCTAGGGGATGTGCATGATGCTCAGCCCTGTATTACAGCAAGGCTATTAATATGCACCAGCTATATTATTAATGATGGTTCAAAAATGGTTGCTCTGAGAATGGGGTTTTAAAACCTGTTCAATTTTTAATACTTCCAAATCAGGATGTCTTTACCTGCAATCAATAACTTGAGTTTGGTCAATCTCAAGTTACAGTACCCTGGCCAATGGTAAGATGCATCTATTGGTTTGCTTAGGCTTAGTACCATTTCCCCTGATCAAGGAATCACCTCCCATTGTTTAAAGTATGCTTTCTGAGACAAACTTTCCTTGTTAGTTGACTTCCTTGAATAAATTCCCATTATGTTTATGTAGAAATGTGCAACTATTTAGTATGGTTTGCCAACCTCCAAGAGGTCCAAATTAACCCAATGTGTGACATCTTTGCATGGACCCTTTTGTGAACTGCTCTTGTGGGAAGTGTTTTGTTTACCCTTAACTCAGTGGAGTGTTTTTTAGCAGTGAGTTGGGCCCTTGCCCACCACCTCTACTGGAACTGGAACATTACAAATATGCTCCAGACAGTTTTATCAATGCAATGAAAATTTTGTTCCGCTATATAATCCATTAAGTTTTATACTTACTTTTTTACCTGTTAACAATGCATATACTTCTTGAATTTTGCCATAGCCATATAAATGATATATAAGGTTAACTTTATAGATTTTAATTTTCAATCTATAAAGTTGAAACCTACGCTTGTGTCAATTTTTAACTTATGGTCTAACTTCTCTAAGGCTTTTTACTAGTTCACTAAAGGTATTTTGGGTTCATTTAACTATCCAATATAGCTTCTCCCACATGCTCCTATTATTACAGTGTCTTATTTTTCTAGTGCTTGTACATTGATGCTTAGATGCTAATTAATAACACAAAGTGTTAACACTTCTAGACTGATAAGTAAGGACTCATGTTCCTCATACCTAGATGAGCTATTAATACTATCATATTTTGATAATATACATTAAACTATTTGATATTGAGTAGAGAACTATAGATACAAGCTTTTACAATTGCATCATAGTCAAGCAGCAACTAATGAATGATAGACATACCATCTAATGCTAAAATATGATCAATAGACATATGAACAATAGCTTTTGCCAAACTCATTCTACTTCTAAATGTTTCTTAGTTCTCACTGGCACAGTCTCCATTTGGCCACCAGCTACGCTGGTGACCTCTTTCTGGTAGCTGTGCCATAGCTATGCTCTAAGACTCATTTATCTTAAAAAAACTATCAGTTGTGCCACTTGGACTAACAGCTTTTCTGTTGCCCTTGCAGCTAGGAAAATTGTAGCTAACTCCAAATAAAAACTTCATGATATAATTTAAGCTCACAAACTTAAGCAAACTGAGTATATTAGTAAGACTAAGTGATTTAGTGCAGATTAAATATAATTATATAAGGTTATCTTTTAGGTGATGTATAGTAGGATCAAAGAAATAGATATCAGGATAAGCCAAATATTAAAAGAGCAAACACTTCAATATAGCCATAATAGAATAGAAGCAATAACTCCAAAATTAATTATTATTATACTGATTAAATTGTTAGAATATTAAAACCTGGAGAAAACTAAGCATAATTTTAATTTGCCACCTATCTATCACAGCTCAAAATAAGCAATTCATATATTGATGTAACATAGTAAATCAGGTAGAAAAGACCAAAACTTACTTTGAAAATGATATTAGCAAATATTTAGGATGGTAACAGCTTATGGTGAAATCAAAATCAGCAAAAATACTACTTTATATTAGATCAAATTAAATTATTAAAAACTTAGCCTGATAAAGTTAGTAAACATAGAAAATTACAAATGTTTATGCTGAAATCAAAATTAATAAAGCAACTAAAAATATTACCAAATAAGAAGCAAAACTCACCTTAAAAAATATGTTTGCAATCATTTCAGATGATCAAAGATGATCATATTTGAAACAAACATCTGGTGAAAATAAGTATAATCATCAAAAAACTTACCTTGAATATAACAATAAACAAATTAGATCACAGATGGTCATTTTGGAAACAAATTTATAAATATTTGTTAAATTAATAGCTATAGATAGTAAAAAATAAGTAAAACCAATAAAAAGCTTACCTTAAAATGAGCTCAGTAGCACTCTTCAAATTTAAGAATGTCATTCTGGGATCAAGATATTAAAACTAAAAGTACTTTTTACTGCCAAACTAATAAAAACATACATTTAGTGAATATTTTTCACAAATGACCAAACTATTAAATGCTTACCTTTGTGTTAGAAATAAAAAACTGCAAATTAAATGAGCATAATAAAGATATCTGTCTAGTAAAAGTTTTTCAAAAACCTAAATAACCAAAAACTAAAAAGACTTACCTTTGTGTTGAAATTACAGTTCTACAATTTAAGTGAGGATAAAACAACAATCTAGTTAATATTTTCCCTAGAAAAATCTTAAATAACTAAAAACTAAAAAGTGCTTAGTTAATATTTTTAAATCTTAAATTACAAATCTGAAATTTAAATCTGGGGACAATCAAACTATAATCTAGTGAATGGTTTCTTAAATATTTAATTGCTGTTGACTAAAAAGTGCTTACCTTTGATTCAAAATTATTATAATACTGCAATTTAGGTGAGGAGAAATACTGTAAACAAATATCAAATGAGTGAATTTCCTAGATAATAAAACCTATTAAAGTGCTTACCTTTGCATTGAGTTTCATAATTCTGCACTTAAAGTGGAAGTGTTATACCATATACTTAATAAATAATCTTTAATCTTTATTTGTTTTAAATTTATTGCGGGGAAGGTTGACCATGGGATGGACACTTCCAAATATGACTCAGAAGAGACAAAACTTAGTACCAGGGGAGGCACCCCAGAGAAGCGATGCTATCTCTTGTTGCCAGCGGGAACGCCATTTATGGGGAGGGGAGGAAACGTGTGAAGGGGCCATAGCCACAATTGAGCACGTGTGGAGGAAGGGGTCTGATTTGATGAACCAGACTGGGAACCAGGAAGAGACCAGCTGTTGGCAATGTGGTGGGAGGTATCCAAACATCCACGCTTGAAAGTGGTCCACCAAATGGGACTGGAATCTGTGTACCGCTTCTGGGAGGGTAGGGGTGGAGCCTGCGATGGCATCTAAGACAATTGTGTGGATGGTCCACATGGCGATTGCAACCACCAAAGCATGAAGGGAGGGCAGAAGGGGGGAGGCCATTGATAGAGAGAACATATCTCTTGACAGACTGAAGGGATGCGTTTGATCCTGGCCCAGAAGACGTTGAACTTCGCGCCATATCACTTTAGAGGTAGGGCACTTCTCCAGGCGGTGAAACAGCGTTCCATACTGGCCACACATGACACAGGATGAGTGTAAAGCATTAGAGCGCTCAGCTGTATTATACACCCGCCTCAGGCAGCGCCACACATGGGAGCGGACTTGAGGTTGCAACAGAGGATGGTTTACATATGTCCAGATATTTTTTTGGGTATCAATGGAGTAAGGGATGTCCATCATGTCCAGGTAGTCCACCCTGGATAGGACATGGGGTCAAATGGGGATCACGCCATCATGGATGGGTAGCCCCTGTACCTCTTGTGTGAACTGAGGAGAGGGGCGGCCTCTTTGGGTTGTATGTCCACTAATACGAATTCTCCACTCAGCGCTCCACATGGAGAGGAGGATTTGTTTGTAGTGGGTTTTAGTCCCGTGAGGACCTGTGGCTGATGTATGTGAAGCGAGGTATTTCATCAGGTGGGGTTTGATGGATTGTTGAGGCCCAAGGCGCGGGAGAAGTTGGAGCGGGCTGCACGGGACCAGTGTTGGGAGGAGTGTAGGGGTGGTGACAGCCACAATCCAGGTACCCAGGATCTTGGTGGCATGGGCTTTGAAGTCAAGCAGGCCCATGCCACCATGATGTTGAGGGCCAAACATGACCTCTAACTGCACTGGTGGAAGGCGGCCTGACCAAAGCCATCCTTGTAGCAAGGTGTACAAGGATTTGTAGAAGCTTGGGGAGAAGGGGATGGCATGGGCTCCAAACCAGACTTTGGAGAGGAGCATGGAGTTGGGTAAAACTATCCTGCCAGTAAGGGAAGTAGGGTGGGCTCTGAGAGAGGCGATTCGCTTCATCACGTTATCCAGAATATGGCACTCCATTACTGCTGACGTGTATCCGCCTGCCTCCATCCACATGCCCAGATGGCGTACTGGTCCTATGGTAGGACGTGGCATGAAGGGGAGCACCAGTGGGGCGGTGCGTTTTGAATTAGTAGGACGAGGACGTGGGCGATCAGATGGGCCAGGTTGGGAACTAATTGTTGGGGTCCAGCAGTTCTGAAACTGACCAAGGAGGATGATTTCAGTTTTGAAAGCGTTTAGTGCTGCGTTGCTTACCTGGGAATACTCCTGGATGAGAGCTTCAAGCGCGCGTGCATCTTGATTATTAGATACCCCCACCACACAATCATCTGCAAATGCCATTATCTTAACTGGGGCTTGGCCTGGCATGTGGACCCCAGTGAGTTGGGCGTTCACATTTTGCAGTAGTGGGTCAAGGCTGAAGTTATATAAGAGTGGTCTGAGGGGGTCCCCTTGTTGCAAGCCCCTTTGAGGGCAGACTACTTCCGTTAGGAAGCCAGGGCCACGCACTGCCAGAGTTGCCAATTCTGTGAGCAGCATTACCCAGTTGATGAAGCGAGGGGGTAGGCGGAATGATGGAGGCAGGCCCTGAGGTATTCCCAGCTTACTCTATCATAGGCCTTTGTTGGTCCAAGAATACAAGTGCCCCAGAGGCTGTGGCTGATATACATTAGCCACAGAGTGCACATTATTTAAATCGACCTTCTGGGGATGAAACCAAATTGTTCTGGGGAGATGGTGGCAGATGCTACAGTCCCTAAATGGTTAGCCATGATTTTTGTTAAAATTTTGATGTCTGTGTTTGTTAGAGAGATGGGGCACCAGTTGGCTAAGTCTAGCTTATCCCCTTTTTTAAAGAGTGTGACAGTGAAGGCCTCATGTTCTCCTGGTAGGAGGCACGTTTCCATCAGGCTTTGGTTAAGTGAGGTGAGCAGCAATGGGGATATATATCTGAAATATTTTTTGTAGAATTCATATGGAATGCCATCTGGGCCTGGGCATTTTTGGTTTGGTGCACTGCAAATGGCTGTCCATAATTCGTTTGGAGTAATCAAATTCATTATTTCTGGGTATCAGAAAATGGAGTGGATGTGGGCTCAGTTGAGAAATTCTGCCACTTTGGCCAGCTGAATTGGGTCAGAGCAGTACAACTTGGAGTAATACTGTTGCATTTTGATTGCCACTTCAGCCGGTGTATCCGCAATGGAATTATCCGATCTTTACACCTGTGTGCAGGCCACACTCTGGAATGGTGCAAAGTTTTTTTTAAAGAAATGTGCGGTGCACTTGTCACCTTTTGTGATGCGTGTGGCCCTGTACTGAACACAAACCCGATGTTTGTGTTGTCTTTTGAGTGCGTTGAGGTGGGCAGCTGCCTCCACCCACTTCCATCCCCATGCAGAGCTGTATCCTGTAACTGGGATGTTGGACTCTAAGTGTGCCAATTCTGCCAGAGCGTGTGAGATAACCGCTGATGTGGCTTGTGAGCATCTGGAGGAGAGATGGCGAGAGTGGCAGATGGTGTCATCTTTGAAAGTTGCTCATGTGAAAATGGGGTCCACGCAAAACAGTGTAACAAACTTTTTTGCCATAGTTGCCTCTTCTACCCATGTGGAAAATCCTGGTGACCCGAGCTTGGGGGGGCAGATTTTGTACCAATGTGAGGCCTTAGCAGCTGTGACAGGTAGGTGGTAGGTTAGCAAGACCATTTGATGGTCGGAGAATTCCAATTTTGTTGTCTTGAAGTGGGAGATGTGGGGTTGGAATCTCGCTGGCGTTAGAATAATGTCAATGTGGGTCATGGACCTTAATTGGCCGTTGTGGACGTGGGGCTGTGTCATGTTTTCGAGCAGCAGGGCATGCTGTGGCAGCGCATCCATTAACCCAAGGGTGGCCTTTAAAACGTGTAGTTCTACGTGACCCTGGGGGCGTGGGGTGAGGAAGGCCACCAGTCCATTGGTGTGTTTAGCCAACAGTTCATGTCACCGACTATGAAGGAGTCTGGGGGTAGCGGGAGGGATTTGATCAATGAGAAAAATTCCTGATGCTCACATGCACTGTTTGGGGCATAGATGTTGATGATTGCGTGTGCTACGTCAGCCCACGAGAAGGTGACAACAAGCACTTGGCCATTTAGGAATGTTTCTGAGGATAAAAATTTGAAAAAATTATTTTTCCAAATTAGCACCCCACAGTGCATTGACCAAAAGGATAGGGATGGGAGGAGCATTGTTTTCCAAGCTTCCTCAGAACCTCATGGACAGTGGGACTCCTGGATGGCCAGGATATCCACAGGTATATTGTGTTGTAAAAAACTCAGTTTCCTAGCTTGGGACGGGGAGGCCTTGAGTCCAGCAATATTCAACATCCCTATGGTGAAGGTTTCCCCCATCACACCTTAGGTGTGAGGGGGTGGGCACCTGGGCCCACCATCCTCTTCTAGATCCCCATGGGCCTTCACAGCAGTGCAGGTGTTATCAGTAACACTATCGGAGTTTTTGTTAATTTTTGTGGAAAGAGTTGCATTGGCTTTAGCCTTCACTTTTTGTTTTCCCGACGTCGGACAAATTTTTTGCGGTGCAGGTGAGTTTGGTGCACCGTTGAGTGGGTCAAAAAAATTTTCAGTTGGGATGGGTCCCAAGTCAGTTTCAATCAGAGCTTGGGTGCAACGATTGGGTGAGATCAAATCTCCCATTGGATCCTCAGATTGAGTGGCCCGCTCAGCATGGGCTTCCCAATCTGATTGGTTGATGGATTCCCAAGTTGCTTCTACCATGAAGGTCTCCATGTCCTCCTGGCGTTGTGAGTGTGGGATAGCAGTGGTGGCTTTGGCCACTTCCTTGGCCACAGCCCTACAGGCTTGCTTGGCCTTCTTCCACTCTTGTGGGGAGATAGGCTTTACCAGTAGGTAGCAGCCTTGTGCTCCCCACGGGAAGGCCTCCTTGGTGCTTGCATTTGGTTTGTAGTGTGCCTCTCCGCTGGCCATGGCTGCCGAGGGGTGCTCTTGGAATGTGATGCCCTCCTTGATGGGGCATGCATGTGCCTTATGGCCAAATGCATCACAGTGGGTGCAAATGGGGGGTGCACTGTCCACGGTCACCCGGAATGGGTGGGTGGTATGCCCTGCGATATCAATAAAGGTGGAGTGCAGGATCTGGGTTAGGTCCTTTGCAATCTCCTCAGTTGGGGTCAGAACTGCAATGGCTTTGCCAGTGCACAGGTGTGGCATCAGTGTGAAGTGTTGCATTTCAAAATATTGTATTTCGCCATATATGGTGAGACCATCTTTCAGGTGTTGTTCCAAATTGTCACATTTTACCGTAGTAGGCAAAAAGTCAAACGTGAGGAAAATTTGGTTGGATTTTGTCCATCTGGTGCATTTAGTTTTGATGACCCATTGCCCTTCGGGGAGGTTGACCACTATGCGCACCACTGCAGCCTTGTCTGCTGCCATTCTGCTTTTAAAACCTAGGTCCAGCCAACCGTGTGACATGGAGTGAGGTGCAACGTACACCGCGGTTGGGAAAATTGTGTGTACATCTTCACGAAATTTTTCCCATAAGGCCGTTTTTTGGATGTCCAGAAACACGCAGACTCCTAATTCCACCAATGAATGTGGCTGGGAGTGTGGTGTGTTAATGTACTGGTTGCATTGTGCTTGCCATGCGAGTATCTCTAGGTAAATAGTGACTGCCAGTTTTATAGTATTTTTGACAATTCTGCCGGATTCTCTGGGGCATTTTCAAACATTGGAGGCTGCGGGGCTTCCACCTGCTCCTCTTACCTTGCTTGCCCAACTGCTCCCTGACATGGGCGCAGACTAATCTCCTCTATGAGATTATCAAACTAGATTCTGTCTTGAATTGAATAGGTTGCAATAGTGATTGCAATGAGAAAGAAAAGTTTTAATATTTATTTGTTTTTATTCTAATACTTAGGTTGATATCTATTGTTATAAATAACTTACCTAAAAATGCAATGATTATTTATGCATTAATATTTTAAATTTTAAATTTTTATTCAAGGTGGGCTGACCTGAGGATGATACCACACCAATTAGGGAAGTGAAGAAAATAGGAAAGGAGGATAAAACCTGGAAAACCTCCATGTGCAGCATATGATAGGCCAGAAACTCCATGGACCGCCTTTGCTATTTGCTATCTCAGTTTAAGTATTGGCGCGCAAAACCAACACAGCCAAAATAATCCCCTACCCAAAGTCCATTACCAGGATCAAACTTGGGAGGCAGTGGTAGAGGGTCCATACTCTACCACTGGGGTATCCTCCCTTTTATGAATTAATATTGTTAATAGGTTTAAGTAACCAGGTTCCAACAATAGCTTGTCAAGCTCATCAGTGGAGCTTAAATAGGGGCAATTTAATTGGTTAAAATTTGTGTTTAAGTTTCTAAATTATAAATTATATACTAAATAGATTTGAATTATCTTTTTCAAATCTTTAATATCTCTAAAATTTATTATTAATATTGGAGAATTGGAGAATCAATTTTACCTTGTTTTTTAGAATCTCTGAATACCTCTGATTGGTATAGTTCACCAGTTTGGGGGTGCAAAAGCTATGTATATTAGCTAATTTGCCCTACTAACAAAATCTAAAAATCCAATTGGCATCAGTTTAGAATTTGAATCACTGCTGATTTGAATTACTGAATCACACCTTAATAAATTTTAAATAAAATTGACTTGAAATCCAAAATTATCAAACAATTTAGACTTAGCGCCACTATTAGCAAATCAATCTTTGACATCATAAAACAAAATAAAAAGCCATAAAACCCCTCAAAACAGCACCCTGAGCTTAAAAAGGGTGACCCCAAGAAAACGTGCATGAATCTCATGACCTAGCTGCGGATGTTGAAGATGAGCTTGCACTGGCACAGCTAAAGCTGTGCCTCCACTATGCTCTGAGCCCCATTTACCTTTGAAGAAACTATCATTTGTCCCATCTGGACTAACAGCTTCACTGTTGCCCTTGTGCCCTGTGAGCTAAATCTATTACTATTAAATATAACTCAAAGAATAGCTCTAAGGTTCAATATACTAAAATATTATAGTATAATACCATAAAAACTATCATCTATGCCACTTGGACTAACAGCTTTGCTGTTGCCCTCAGCCTGTGAACTAACTTATTATTAGAAAAATATATCTCTAAGAATTGCTCTTGGGTTCAAATTACTAAAATAGTATAGTTTGATACCATAAATGCTATCATTTGTGCCACTCATATGATATATTACTTTAAAAACTATTATTTGTTCCACTTGGACTTAAAGCTTTGCTGTTGCCCTCATGACCTGTGAATAACTTATTAATATTTTTAAAAATATCTGATCAATGTGCTAAAGTAAAACACATATCATATTAAGGTATAGTACCATAAAAACTATCAGTTGTGGCACTCTGACTAACAGTTTTGCTATTGCCCATGTAGCCAGAGAAATAGTAGCATAACTCCAAATAATAAAGTTTATACTTTAATTAAGCTTACAAACTCAAATAAACTGAGCATAAGCAACATGATCAAGTGCCTTAATACAAATAATATATTTAGTCAGGGAAGCTGATTTAATTGAAGTATAGTAGAGATAAATTAAATATGTTTCAGTATAAGTCACCTATTAAAAGAGCAAACACTTTAAAAATTCATATTAAACTAAAAGCAATATAAATAGCATAATATTAGATAAATCATTAATCATGGTTAGTTTATTTAGAATATTAAAAAATCTGAAAAAAACTCAATATGATAAAAATTTTATTACCAAGCTATCACTTCTTGCTAGTAACCAATTATTTTAAAGTTAAATTTTAGTAGATAGAAAAAATAATTAACCATGCCTTGATGATATTAGTAAAAATATATGATAACAATTAAAATATAATGAAATCAAAAATAAAATTACTAACTTATAGTAGATCTATTAGAAAGATAAAAGCTTACCTTGAAATTAATAAATATAGTTAAAACAGATAGTTTAAGCTGAGATCAAAATCAATACCTTTACTAATAAATATTACCAAGCAGGAAACAAACCTTCCCTTAAAAAGATGTTCATAACTATTTCAGATGATTACAGATGGGCAAATCAAAAACATAACCAACAAAACTAATTTATCACCACCAAAGGCTTACAGTGAAAAGATATTAATCATTTCAGATTTCTAATGTTCATACTAAAATCAATCATCTAGTAAAGCATCAAAATTAAATGCTATAGTTTATAAAATAAGTAAACTATCAAAAAATATTCTAAAAAGATATCAATCACTACATCAGATTGTGGATGTTATACTGGAAGCAAACATCTAGTAAAGTAAAACATCAGTATCTATAAGTAATGAAAAATGTAAAATTATCAAAAAGTCTCAAAACAAGATGAAATTGATTTACATATCAGTCCTAAAATATTTATTCTTACCTTGGTGATGAGACCATAATTCTGCAATTTAATTAAGGAAGTTATTTATAAAATTAATTAGTTATTACTATGTAAACTTTATACTTTATTATCATGATGAGTTAAGTTAAAAGTTGTCTGGCCTAGCTATAAATATGATTGCTATTTATATATTAATAGCATTGATAAAAGCAACAAATAGTCAATCTATAGTATGATAGTAATTTATACTTCATATTCATCAGTGAAGCTAGAATTTGGTATGATTTTATTGGTTGAAAAATGTGGGTAAGTTTTACAAATATAAAACTACAGATTGATTCAAAATATCTGGTATCAAATCATCTATATAACTGATAAGTATTTAGAATCATAGTACTTATTTTACCAAATTTTTGGGATACTCCAATTATCCCAGAAGGGTCTATATTAGAGTGGGGGTACATATTATTAAATTAAACCTAAAACTGTTTCTATCAGATTAGACTTATTAGATAATGATAGATCATATAATAGTAAAATTTATCCAATTGGCTACATAAATATGGGCTAAAACTCTTCATATTAGTCTAAACTAAAGTTATTTTTAGTAAGATTAGATTAATTTGATAAAAATTACCTATTATATTAATAGATTTTTCCAAAAGTTATGTGCAATAAAATTTATTACTCTAGGTATTCAATCTAAACTAAACTATTTTAATCAGGCTAGATCATTTAAATAATGGTAAGCATCATTTATACTAATATAATTTGTCCGATTGGCTTCTTATGATATAGGTTAAAACCTTAAACTTTAGTTTTAGATCAAAACTAAAGCCATCTTAATCAGATTAGATGATTGATTTTAAATCATCATTTTTATAAATAATTTCCCAATTAACTGCATTTGATTAGTTTAAAACTTTAAATATACATTAAAACTATTCTAATCAGATCAGATCAATTGATTATGTAAATCATACTTATAAGTAAAATTTATCCAATTGGCTGTATTTATATTTTTTATAAAAAAGTTAGATCAAAGTTTACCATTTTTAATCAGATTAAATTAGTTAGGTTAAGTTAAATCATCAAACATATATAATTTATCCAATTGACTGCATTTGATATATTCTAAAGCTTAAAATTTAGATCAAAACTTACCATTCTATCTAGTACTAAAAAAAACTTACCATTCTAATCAAATTAGATCAATTACAAAACTCTAAATCTATATCTATATCTACTTAATAAAACACATTCACTATCTAGTACTAATAAAAAAAAATAAAACACATTCACTCACTCACTGACTGACATCTGAAACCTTCGAGTCTGATAGGGTCAATCTATTTGGGTGAGTTGGTGAGAATTGGCGAATCTTATCGAATCTGAAATCATCGAGCCTGATGGGTTCAATCTATTTGGGCGAGTGGGTGAAGATTGACAAATATCATTGAATAATTCACCAAATTGCTCACCAGAAGCTAATCGAGTCTGATAAGTTTAATCTGTTTGGGTGAGTGGGTGAGAAATGGCAAATAAGATCAAATCTGTAAACTAAAGAGAATATGATAGGTTCAATCTATTTGGGTTAGTTGGTGAGAATTGGCGAATATTATCTAATAATTCACCAATTTGCTCATCTAAAGCTAATCAAGTCTGATAAGTTTAATTTATTTGGGTGAGTGGGTGAGAATTGGCAAAAATTATCTAATAATTCGCCAAATTGCTCACCTGAAACTCAACAAAAATCAGTATTAGAGTTTAAGTAGATTAAGTAGTTGGGATAATCAACTCACCAGCCACGAGAGCAACAGTGGAGCTGTTAGTCTGAGTGGCTCGAGAGTAGTGCTGGCACAGCTTATAGGCTACGATGTGAGCTTATCATCTGATAAACTTTAAATACTGTAGCGAAGCACGGGTATCTGGATGTTAGGTTTATATATTTTAAAAACCTGTCTAATTTGGTTCACCTAATTAATAAAATACTTTTGGCAAGTTAAGTAAAGTTGATTTAGTAGTTTTGAAGATGTCACAATGATTTTATGTATAAAGAGATGTTTCGGGTAGCAGGTTAGTGTTATTTGATTGATTCGATAGGTTTTTTTGTTTGGCCGAGAGGTTGATGACTTTTGTTTGAATCGATAGGACACAGTATAGTTTTGAGGGGTGATTAGTTATTGGTTGTTTTGATAATTTCAGTTAGGTTTGCCTAAGTGGTTGGTGGTTTTTGGTTGCTTCGATTGAGCAATTGGATTTGGCTGAGTGGTTTTGTTTGTCTAATTATAAAATCTAAATTAATAAATTGAAAATTTAATTTTATAGATACCGTATCGAAGTACGGGTAAATCGGCTAGTCTATATATATAAAAATGAATGTATGTGTGTATGTATGTCCCGAATGCATTCCTATACCATTCATCCAATTGTGATGAAACTTTGGTGAGTTGTTGTGTGCATGCCTGAGAAGGTTTATGAATTTTAAAAAATATTATTTTAATAGTAAAATAAAAAGTTTTATATGTAACAAGTGAAAATCCTATATATACTTCGATGGTATTCGCTATATTGTTACAGCTGAGCAGTTTAAATTTGTTTGATTTGATATTTTAAATGGTTTTATTAAGTGGTTAGTGGTCATTCGGGTATTTAACAAGTTTATCGTAAATCAAAACTTTGAATCAAAAGTCCAATTGATTTTAAAAATACCTCCTCTAGCATAATCGGCTCTTCTCTCTCTCTCAAATATCACTTTTTATAACAAAAAGTGAATTGAACAAGAATTGAGAGAGCAATCAACTGCCATAATGCACTGCAATTTTATAGAGCAGTGAACAAAGGCCAACCAATCAAGTGTAGGGAAGTCTAGCCACCCATCTGTGCACAGCACATAGAAACAGATGACTTGCCCACACCAATAGTGAGTTTTATTAATAATAATACCAAGGTTGCTGAGATGGATGAACCATCTGCTGACCTTCCCGCTGGCCCAAGCCCTGACATGACTAGAAATGGGGCTGGGCATTCCACCATGTACATGCCAAGTAACAAACTGGTGACACAAATGACAACAAAATGAACAAACGTGTCAATGGGTCATGGAGCCCTAACAAATAGCACAAATGATGGGGTTGACTCCCTAGGATTGATGCCCACTGACACCCAGATGACAAGTGCAACCTTCCTGGGAGTGAGGCCCAATGCTGAGAACAGCAGAGTTGGGAATATTCCCCAGTGAACCTCAATCAGCAGGGGGGACTGGGGCCTTGCAGGGTGAGAAAATTCTTGCCAATAATGCAAAAAACCTGGATGAGGTATTGGTAGGATCCAAAACTGACTCAGATTCAAATAACAAAAATTGGCAATTCAAACCAATGGAGTCAAGCAATAAAAAGCTTTCTTCTGACATGGAGAAACTTACCAAATCAGCTTGGGGTATTTAGGTGAAGAACAAGTCAGATGCCAATCCCAAAACAGCCCAGTTGGGGGGGGGGCAAATGGTCCCCAACCAAAATTGATTCAGTAGCATGAGTAACTCATTGGGTGGAATGCCCAATATACAATCAAGTGCAATCCCCAATGAAGGCATTCTGACAGGGGGCCATAGCTTGACAATGTATCAACAGCTGACCCCAAATATCCAATCACTGAACCAAGCTGATCCATTGAGGACCAACCAAAGTGGGGGTGACTCTATATCAGGGACCAAATCTGAGGGATTGGACACCTGAGAGGGATCAGCAAAAAAACTTAAAGTATTACTGGAAGGGGCAGAAACCCCAACAGCGGTCAAGTCAATGGCCAGGGCCCCAGTTAAATTTACACTGATCCAGTCAGACATGTTAGCGCATTGAGGCGTGTCCACCCATGAGGTCAAACAATGGGAGGCCCTCCAGTTTCCATACTCTATGGTGACTCAGTGGGTCTCTAAAGGAATCAAGCCAGCCATTGCAGCTATATGGTGCGACCATAAATTTTCTGCTGGAGCAGCCAAACGCTGGCTCAACACCCAAATCTCAATCAATATGGCAGTACAATTCAAGGCATCCCAAGTTTGAACTGAAGATGCCCTGGAGTGGATGAAAATCCCCGTGGACTACAAGGTGATAGAGGCTGCCATCCGCAAAGATTTAAAACTGGTGGATGCAAAAGCCTGGATGGAGGCCAGCATTGACCTATTAAATGTGATGGAATACAACAAGGTGGGCATTATGGCACATTATGCCCAAGCTGTTGGGAGCTTGGGCCTCAACCCAACAAATTTAGCTGAATATGCTAGACATTTCCCAAATGCATCTATGGCCCTCAAATGGGCCAGACACTCCATTCTGGTGGACATGGTGCTGGAATGGTACAACACTACCTTCTCCCCAGAGGAAGCACTACCATGGATTGTGGCCAGGTTCAAGGCAACTGAGGCCTTACACTGGCCATATACCCATATTCCACCTGCCACTGCATCAGACCTGATGAAAGCGGGCTGGACAAAGGAAAAGGCAATGGAATGAGGACCCTTTAAGGATTGGTCACTGGAAGAGGCCATCAACTGGTCTACCAACAGATTCACACTGATGGAGATGAAATACTGGTTCTGAGCAGGGGCCAGTATGGACCTAGTGCATGAATGGGCAGAACTGGGGGTGACCAAGTTGATTTACAAAACCCTCAGAGGCCACCCATTTCCAATCACAAAGTGGAAAATCTGGTGTGATGCTGCAACACTTGCTGAGGCTGCAGACTGGGATGTGGTGGAGTTCCCCCCAATCAGTCCAACCGTGGATAGAGCATGAGATCTTGCCACAGGCAGCAACAGCGATGAAAGGGGTCACAACCTTAGACTTGGGCCAAGAATGGCTCAAAGTGGGGATCTGCATTGAAACTATCCAATATTGGAAGCAATCCTTCCCGGAACTGATGATAGCTACCCTATATGTTACCAAAGGCTTCACCCCCTCAGAAGTGTTCCAATTGTGTGAAGCAGGGGTTCCAGTGGACATGGCATGGGTATTCACAGATGGGGGCTGGAACAGCATTACTGTAAGGGACTGGTGTCTGTCATGGTTGGATGACATTATAGTAGGTACTGATGCTAGAGATAAGGCTGGGCAACAGGAGGCCCAGAAGGTGAAACTTCAGGCTCTTCCTGACCTGAAACACACCTTAGATCAACGCTGGGTGCAAGCCAAGCATGCCCAGGTTGATACTAATGGGGTGCAAAACGCCCAGCCTCTTGTCTCAGCCCAGGCACTGAAATGAACAATTTACATTTTAAATGAAGATGGTTCAATTTGCTTGGTTGGAGAGCAAGGGTTTGAGTCCCACTCCAGCCATGAAATTTTAAGCTCAGATAAAATATGGTTTCATTCAATTACTCAAGTGAAGGCACTTTTGGCGTATTTTACTAAAATGGACAGAAGCATCTGTTTATTGGAGCATCAAGGCTTGGGCGCACTTCCACAGAACCTGAATTTCCCCAGCCCACTTTAAATATGTTTTTAGGACCAACATTCCTTGTTGGTTGACTTTCTTAAATAAAAACCCCGTTATTTTACATTTTTTTATCAATGGTTCCTTGGGCAAACTTGGTGATGGACCTCTTTGGGGAGGTCTCCAACCATGTGGGCCACTACCTTATCTTGCAATTTACCAAAATCCCAGGGGCTTCTGTGGGCCACCCAGGTCCCCTCCAGATTGAGGCACCCAAGCCCCCTGACTCCAAGCTACACTTGATTATGGACGCCCCTCTGGGGTCCACTCAAGCGGTGATGTTCCTTACTTACCTGGTATTATATGTTGCTCTTTACACCCTTGCCTGGGGTACCCTTTGCACTGGCACCATTCAAGGTGCCTTCCTTCCCATTCTCCTAATAGCTAGTTCCCTAGCAATGTGGGTTTGCATTCCACATCACCTTGCTGGGAATGAGAGAGTTACAGACACTCTCTTGACATTAGTCAACCAACCTTTTTATCATATGAGCATACAAATTATCCATGTGGGACTTCCAATATTAATAAATTGGGTGTGCTGGCCATTTATCACTGCCACAATGGTGCTCACCACAGTTTTCTCATTAGGTTTTGTATTAATACATCTCAGCATTATTTTTGCAACTACCAATTGGGAAGTGTCTATTGGACTTTTGCAATCATCTTGTC